>JBBPKV010000557.1:0-11284 GCA_038089455.1 Tylopilus cf. leucomycelinus
AAACCGACGTACGGATGGCCCCTTTCAACTCGATTGACCGATGAACGATCTCTCGTCCGACCCGCAAGTTACCCACAAATATGATTTTGACTCTGCAAATAGTGGGCGGCGATACGATCGATTGACCCCAAACGGAAAATGACTACTGTACACCACGACCACCAGTAACAATGCATTTGCGTGGGCGCAGCGTGGGCATGTAGTAGTGGATCGCCGCTAGCGACTCGCGCTGGCATATCCTGGCCGACCTGAAGCTTACTACACCTAAGTGACTTGCGAGCCGCAAGAACGCTGCGAGAGCACAGCTGTCTCGCTTCTGTAAGCATTCAAAAGCTGCGACTCATAGTTGAAACGTTGATCTTCCGAGACATAGGAAGCATTGACCAGTTCCGTAAATTAATATCTCAGGCTGGCATGTCGGGGTCTAGGGTCTGGCCGCACCAGGGCAGCCATGGTGCATGCATGGTGGCTTAGTGGATGAGCGGCACCACGGCTGTGTTAGGCAACGCGCGGAGGTGACTCAAAGCGAATCACTATTCTGGCGAACGAGTAGCTATCCCAAAACTGGGGAAACGTACATAGCGAGTCGGGTTCTCATATATTATAGGATAGAGTGCCAAACGTCGGAACTTGGAAAACGGAAAGAAACGGGAGGAAGCATTCCTAACATCGGGGTAAAGTATCGATAACCGGGAAAACAAACAGGCTGGGTCTACCTTGTAGGTGCCGGCTCTCCAAGTTGCCTGAGGTTCGAATACTGCAAAAGTCACCTGCAAGGGGTTTCAGTGGGTAATGCGCTTGCGTACACGGGTCCCACAGTACTCAGGGATTTCCTCCTGGAGAGTTCAAGCTGGGGAGCAGGCGTTTCGAGGGCCCCCTTATCATTCCAAGTGGCGGTGATTCGTGCGCCTTGTGCCGCCTGTCATTTGATCGCAGAGCGCGGCGGCTCCTATTCTTCATTCCATAACCCATCCAACACGAGTACGCACAGGAATATCGTGAGAGGATCATCGTCGCCCGGTAAGTCCCTGCTTCTTCAGATGCTGTAGTTACAGCATCCATGCCTCGTGGCTACCCTCTTTTAACCCAAGCACCCATTGCCGCAGACGCTCAGTAACACGCAATGCACCCATCCTACAAACCTCCTGACCTGTTCAGCGAAGACGGCGATGACGACGTTCCTAGCAAGGTCGACAAAGGCAAACGAAAGGCGGAAGGTATGCAAAGCACAGACTCTGTGCTGACAGAGGTAAACGAGATATGCGGTACTTTCAGAGCCCTTGGACGGAGACCAAGTCGTCCCCAGTTTTCGAAATTCTTACCACGCATTTTCTAAAACTCGAGACGTCTCGTCTTCAGGCTCGGACACGGACTCTGATGTGGAGTTTGGGTCTGAATCTGACTTGACGCCCCCTCCTCTGGCGATATCTGTTCACGTAAACCGCCTCACCGATGATGATTCCACTGTTGGCTCTGATGGCGCCGAAAGCTGTTACCAGTCCGTCGATGAAGAGAACGCTCCAGGCGATCAGGTGTGTTCATTCAGCTTGACGCAGCTGGGACATCAAACTCGATCTTGAATCGGTAGATGGATATAGACACTCCGTCCCTACATCACGACGAAATCGACTTGGCCTATTCCATCAAAGGGATGTATCGCATCCTCGACCTTATCTCGGAGCAAGGCAGTGGCGGTCTGGGTAAGTGCCTCACACTCTCGACCAGCTCAGTCACTGGGCCCGTTCTCGTCGTTGATCTGGTATCAGTCGATAAGATTATTATATCGCAAAACTCCCTCGAGGCATTCGTCAATAGCGTTTGCCCAGGCGCATACATACACATGACCAAAGTCAACTTCAGGACCCTGGATAATTATGTAATCAAACCTGTGGGTGTCTACGGGAGCAAAGAAGAAATCGTTCGCTTTTTATTACAACTCGCTGCCATCGACAATAACACGTAAGTCATTTCCTCTGTAAATTTTATCTCTTTGAAATCGACCTTAACTTGCACAGCGCGGCGCAGCTTCTCGTCGATTCTGATACACTTGGGCGCACGCAACCTACCCTTCGTTCAGGCCTGTATATCATCACCGCGCCGGAACCAAGCGCGGGCTCTCATCAGATATTCGTTTTATATTGGCCCGAACAAACGACCTGGGATGATTCTGCGCCGCCTTCCGTTTACCGCAATCGTGTCACGTTTATGAGGTTCGTTCGCGTCGATGGTGCCGTTCTGAATGACCGAACATTCAAATACATCTGGAACAGGTATCTGACGAAGCTGTGCGATCAAGTCGTATCTTTGATCTCCTCCGAGCATGCGCAAACTATCCTTTGGAGCGACGAGGACAGCGAGGATGAGGGTATACTCGAGGTCGACCAAGATGAGTCGGACCGAATGTTCACATTCGAAGTTGCACAGACCAATGAACAAGAAGAAACCGTCAGCGTCCGAATGGGATTCAAGGTTAGTTCGTCCTGATTCTCTTGCTGAGCGGTAGGTTGATAGAATTGTCGTTTGCTGTTTAACTTCAGACCGTTTCGCAGGCTATTGCATGCCCGGAGGCACCCGCGGACGACTCGGACCCGATGAAACCCGCTCCAATTGCGCCTTTCTTGGTCTTTGGAGAGACGACACAAGGAATCATGACGGTGGAACATCGACAGGCGCGAACTATGCAAATCTACTATAAAAGAAATATGATGACGGGCTTCCGGCTCGAGACGCTTCTGTGAGTGCACGTCTCTTTAAAATGAGCTGTATTCTCTGACCGCTTTATTTCGTGTTCATAGGACAGACGACCGTCTCCGTTTGAGTGAGCAGTTGGACGAAGAGGCTGTAAGAATTCTGGTTCGCTCTGGGCTTCAGAAGCGCTTTCCACACGAATGCGTACAGTGGAAGCATGAATCCACCGCCGTGCACACCACATCGCAGTCGACTCTCCGGCATGAGCTTGACGACCTATCCGTGAGGTTGGCAAAGGAGTTGCCAGCGCTTCGAAGGTCGGTATTCCTGGTGGTTTTAGACGAGGTATTGCGATTGTATCCGTGAGTGGATGCGTCGTTCATTGTACTATTATATACTGATTGCATGAGATAACAGGTGCTTTCGCCGGGAGGCCTTCGCCTGGAATGGCGATGAGGCCGAGGGACCTGCGAATGATCCAAGTATGTGCTTGTCCAATCTGGAGATTGAAATCTCTAAAGGCTGATGCTGCTTATCCCAGATCCTCTGTCAAATCTACTGGCTACTCATCCAAGAGCAAAGAGCGAAGTTACTTTGCATCTGAGACAAGTATCACAGAACATTTCTGATCGGGAGTTCCGAGATGCCAAGGACCGTATCTGTCTTTTTAAGGAGCTGATACCCCTCTTGAGAAAAGAGTTGGTAAAGCTTGACAAGAGGAGCTGCACAGCGATTTTGAAGGCAGTGTTGGAGGGAGACTTGGATCAGGCCAAAGCGAATATGAGGGGGAGCCAGGCTGGCAGCAGTGGTAGTGGCAGCAGGCGCAGTCTGGCCTCGGTCTTCTTACAGCCCGTGAAAGAGTTCTTCCTTGGAGAAAGCGAAATGGAGACAAAGTGGGACAAGGTTTATCAAAGCGCGATAAATGCGGCACGGAAGATCACTGATGGTCAGTTTCTAACTCACTTGGGAGAAGACTTGGAACAATTTGCCGAGGAGTACGGCGAGCTGAGACGGTTGGGGGACAAGGCGAGAGAAAATGCGTTTGCACACTTGCAGGATAACATCACGAAGACGACGAACAAGCTTACGCCAGCAGTCCAAAAGATACAAGAAGTAGACGTCACGGAGCAAATCAAGCGCGAAGAAAGTAGTCATGCGGACGAGGAGAAGCGTAAGTTGAGGGTGAATCTGATTAAACAACTCAATAAGCTATCGGCACACACCCTACGAAAGCAAGTCTCAACCATGTTCAGATTAAATGAGGGCTGACGTTATTACTTAGACATACATTAATTATTTCCAGTGCAGAGGAGACGCGAAGCGACACCAGCTACTCGATGGGTTAGAGGCCGTGTCATCTGAATGCCTGTCGTCCTGCTCACAGATAATTCTTTCCTCAAGGATCGCCATTGTCCGCATACTATCGCATATCGGGTTCGCGGGCATCACAACAAGAACCAACGGCGATTTATACGTTGCATGTGATGAACCTGGCAGCGCAAGATCAGCACGAGCTGCAGCTCAACCCAAGAATGATCCCGACGCCAAAGTTTAAATTCAAACATACGTTCGATTTGCCACTGGGTCATACCGTAATGTACATTTCGCGTGTTTTTTTTCGATTCGTGTGAGTCGTCGTTGAACTGATTCATTTGTTGCGTTAAAACCAGACGCGCGCAACTTCTTGAAGCAGAGAAGCTTTTGTTGGTCGTCACTGATCGTTCAGGGAACCTGATCGTCTATCTCGATCGTCTTACAGCTATCGCTGGTACCATTGCACGAAGCCGCGGAAAAACTCTCAATCGTGAAAAGATTGGGCAGGATTACTTGTTGGCTTACGACGAGTCAAAGAAGATGCTGGCGGTCGTGTCGTCAGAAAGGGTACGTATTCACTTATGTGACAACGGTCGCGGTGTTCATGCCTCTCGTCCACAGCTTCAGCTGAACGTTTTCATGTTTGATGATGCGCGGGGGTTCCAGGCAATCGGAAGCGCGATCAACTTGCATCCGTGGTACACCGATGCCCCGGTATCTATTCGCAGTGCATGCTTTGTCAGTGGCACCGAAGAATTACTCCTTGTCGATTCGCAGATGCGGGCGAGGGTGTTTTCTTTGGTGACGCTCCAGTTTCGGTGCGCCCCGTCTCTGTTCCTTTATCCTACAACTCGCTGACGAGAGACGGGGACGACCAGACCTGCTACGCTCCAGCTTGAGCGGGTGCCTCACAATGTCAGTTCGACGCCTGATGGTGCCTGTCTGCTGGTTGCGCAAGCCGATGAGAACGATTTGGCGATAACGGCATATCACTGGAGCACCTTTGGCTCCACTGAAGGAATTGCGCTCGACTTGGGCCCACTCACCGTTCAGAATGGCCCTATCGTCACGTCGTTGATCAGCCGAACGGCGGTGCATGTTGTCGTGCTTGATTTTGAGGCGCATGCATGCCGATCCCATGCTCTGGATATCACTCGCAAAATTACCGAGTTTACATTCAAGGAAAAGGGCATGCGAGGTTCTGCACGGCGCCAGGCGGGGTCAAGTATAACTGCTCATAATTGTCTTGTCGACTGCCACGCTGAAGTCTGGACCCGTTTCCCCGTCTTACCCGCGGTGCAGCGAGAAACCATTTCCTCGTCCACACTTCGAAGTGCACGGACGCTAGTCTTCGTGACGGACCGGGATTATCAGCGGTATGCACCGCACTTCGCGGACATGATCCTTGCGTTTGAGAGGGCCACTAAGAAGCCAACGGGCGATATGCTCAGGTCCATTCGGGTCTCGGCGGCGTCATTCGCCGTCTTTACTGACGAGTTGTGTGGGGGTGGGGTGGGGATTCCGACCCAGAATCGTGCATGGAACGTCTCAGCTTATCGCGCAGGCGAATGGCTTGTCGAATTCCTATGCTTGATCCCGATCCACCTCGCAGTGGCAAAGGACAATCGGTTCGTGCCGCTCAAAGATGGGGTGTATTCGCCCGACCTGGAGAGGTCGTTGTTGGGCGCGGACGTGAACCGTATCGTGGACAGTCTCTCGTTTGGCTGGTATGAATCACTGTTTCAGTCATATATGGCATTCAAGGTATGCCTTGTCGCTGTCGTTGCTGTCAGAAGTAACTCATGGCGCCCACTGTAGCCTGTCAGGGTGGTTTCCTCCATGGGGGAGCAGTCAGTCGGGAAGAGTTTCGCGTTGAATCACCTCGTCGACACGTCGTTTGCTGGGTCGGCGATGCGGACGACGGAGGGCGTGTGGATGTCGGTGACGCCAACCAAGGATGCGCTGATCGTTGCCCTCGACTTTGAAGGTTAGGTTGACCTCTTCCGCAGTTCCACCTCATCTTGACATGTATCACCCTTCTTCCTCAGGTGTACACAGTATCGAAAGGTCGGCTCAAGAGGACATGCTCCTCGTTTTATTTAACACCGCTATTTCCAACTTGGTGAGTAAAACGGAGCAGGCGGAGACGTATGCTAGCTAACGGTGCTCCGTGTTGTAGGTGTTGTTCCGTAACAACTTCGCGCTCAGTCGGGATATCACTGGGCTCTTTCAATCTTTCCAGTCGAGTTCGACGGTGTTGGATCCCAGGGCAAACCCATCATTATTTCAGTCGACGCTGGTCATCATCATCAAGGTACGTCGGCGCTGTATGAGGAACGTCAACACGATTATTTTCTTTTCAACTAGGACGTCGTCGATTCGGACAAAGCTGAAATTGCGAGAGAGTGGGTCATGGCTCCTAGCCGTGTTTTTGTCCAGAGTCACTCACGAAAGATATTCGTTGCCAGGTTTTCCCTCAAGTTCCAGCGGATCGTACAGGATGAGCAAGAGGCGAATTTCATTTCTCGGCTTCACGCCGGGAAGCTAAGCATCATTCCATGGTGAGGATCAGCGAGTCTCAATCGCGATATCCATCGTTTGCTCATTTACTGCGCAGGCCGGTCATTGAGTCGAAGGAATTCTACAAGTTATTCCCTGCTGTGAAGCGACAATTGGACAAACAGGTGATCACACATCGATCGGCTGGAGAGTTTTTGCACCTGATGAAGACTCTAATGGCCAAGCTAAAGGTGAGAATGGGTTCTTGGAATAACTTGTGGAGTATCATGTCTGCTGATCACTTATGACTCACCAGGCCAATGATTGGGGTGCTATGTCTCGTAAGAGTATCCTCTCTTCTTCCTTGCATCGTGTGACGTTTTGCGTCTAGAAACCATGGCCTCTCACCGTGCGCAGCTGCTTTCGACGCTCCTCGCTAATGCGCTTGCCTTCGGATACGCGGAAATCGACCCTGACCGCGAACCTCTGAAGGTGAACCTACTCGCGACGTACCTCAAGTGCTTGCCATCATGCTGACATTGTCATCGGTGTAGAATCTGGATACCGACATGCCAATCGACCTACCCGACACGACGCATCAGCTCTTCATTGGCGGTGGCGGCGATCAGTCCGTGTCTCGCGAACGCATACTGACGGTTCTCCGGACAGCCTGGGAGGGCCACGCATCCCGCCAATACACCCCTGAAGATGACTGGATCGAAGGTTTGACCCAGCACCTCGAGACGATCACGAATCTGCGCATTGCCCACGTACGCAAATGGCTGGATCAGAACCTGTCACGATTCCAGGCAGTTGGCGGAGCTGGTGGGGTCCACGCGAGCATCGACGAACTGAAACGTCACTTTGAGAACTCAATTGTGGATTTGCGGGGTAGCGTCCAACTGTGCGGGATGACGTGTGTGTCGTGTCAGCTGCGATGCGTCAAGAGTCGAGCGCACGACGGGGCGCACGAATGTCAGTCTGACCACCTGTGCGTGCACGAGTGCGAATTCTGTTTGGCGTTTGAACCGGAGGAGCATCGGCCGTGTACAGTGAGGTGCGTGATGTTCAACGGAGATATTATCTACGTAGCGCTGAACACGCCGTGATAGTGCGGGCCACGCGGGGAGGCATATGTATGAGGTCATTCCCTTGGCTGTGCGGACAGCAGCTCACGTTCACTTATAGATGTGTCACGAACCAGCATTTGTGCGGGAAAGCTTGCAATTTCTCTGGGAAATATGGATGCCAGGACGTATGTGCAAAGGTACGTGGTTTGGTTTGAGGTATCGATCTAAATCTGACCGCAGAAAGGTAATCGACCATGACGACGAGGAACATCTCTGCGCAGCTCCTGTTCATGCCTGTGGGAAGGTAATTGTCTACTGATTATTGAACGTGTTCATTTTGAAGGGATGTATTTTTTTCTAGCCATGCGATCTATCCGACGTACAACTGGTCGATGGGAGTAGATATTGTTGTCCTGGGACGTGTCGAATCCCAAGGTAATTTCTTTAATTCTATTAATATCGACATTTTTTCACGCGCGTATGTTTTCGAAGCGGCGTCGATCATCATCTTCACCAATGCGATTCTCGATTTTGTTCTATCCAGTGTCAGTTGTGTAAACGCTTGTGCGCAGATCAGGACCACATGCACGGTCTCGACTCTGGTGCGATCCATCTCTGCGGGTATGTATAATGTGACTGTGGAGACGTCTCTCATTAATTAGCGAACCACAGGCAAGAACATCGCTGTACTGCAACTTGTACAGCTCCGGGTATATGTGAGATCGAAACCGCACCCCACTCTATCGAGGCAACGTTCACGGGTAGAAATGAAACATTCCAGTACACCAAGGTACTTTGTCTGGTCTCGAATGTCAGTCCTGAGGCTGAAGGTCCCTCTTGCAGTACTCTCAGGGTTCGTTGAAGCCATTGTATACTTTCAGTAACACTCTGATGGTGTCCCAGTTGCGAAACGTTTGAAATGCACCAAACAAATCCCGCCTGGCGCCACGAAGCATAAGGGGTCTCACAACCACAGCCTGGACAGCAAAGTCATTCATTTTTGCGAAACGAGGTATGATCGCTGCACACTTTGTATATTTTTCTTCCTCTCATAGTCTTCGAGATGCGAAAACTGCGGTTACTTTTGCACGTTACCTCTTGGTAAGTCGCAGGCACAGATCTATAATCTTGGTTGGAACTAACAACCCCTCCAAGGTCATTCACAACAGGAGCACGAGACGCGCCATGGGTCGATGTCGCGTACTCGCTGGACTGTGGACGGACCGGACGATGTACCCCTTGAAATTGAAGGCCGCATGTTCTCTACCAATGATGAAGGTGCCCCCATGATGTGTAACCTCGTCTGCTCGGCGATGGGGCGGCATATTCACATTGACTATTGTCGTGCAGACGATGAGGCCGAGTGTACTGGAAATGAGGAGCTGCAGCACCTAACGAAGAGGATGCAGCCTGCTCCTGACCGACCAAAGGACGCGCTCACACACAGTCTTTTCTGGAAGCGAAGTGGTGAGTGACGTCTGAATACATTCACGTTCATGATCTTCGTTTAAACTATCCCCCGGCAGGTTTCAAGGACCCATACTCAAGAGAAGAGCAAACCAACTTTGCGAAATGGTAGGTTTCTGTTTCGAATTTCTTCTGGCCATGATAGATAGTTGACACCCATTGATAGTGACGCCATGTGTGGAGGTACGCGAGTTTCCAATGTTGTTTCCTACTTAATCGTCATCTCACGAACGCGATCACAGGTCCCGAACACACGGCCGCCGGAGGCGGTGCAGCTATACCTTCTTACTGTGTCCTGCCTCTTTTCCACGTACCCTTGAATCCCAATACCGCGCTCGCGGGAGTCGGCTACGTATCGAATGATGGGCATCAATTTGCATGCAGAAACCCTGTAGTGATGCAACAAGCCTTCCACGTGTAAGTTTATCTGTGAACGCGCATTTGGACGAGAAATTAACTTCATTTGGTTTCCACAGGATCTTCGTGGCCGACCAGTAGGTTCCGCTCGAGCTTCTCAAACGTAGATTTCCTCACCGTCGTCTTTTGAATAGTTCCGGTTCGATGAGTTTGGATGATCGAAGGCCGCTTCCCAATACACCAGCGACAGCTCAAATCAGCGCTCACGCAGACAATCGATACGGCGCTGTGCTCTCATCGTTGCACAGTTTCTGGACAGCACGCTCGGCGGCAATCGCGAGTTCAAATGCCGCGCGACGGGACGCATACAGTGTGATCTTGTTCGACCACCGCGTCGCAACGCCGATTGTGAATGATTTTACGAGCACACCAGATCAGTTGTTGGGCGCAGTCCTTGGTTTTGATACGGATGGTGGCACCAACTTTAGTCTCGCGGTTCAACAAGCTCAAACGGTCATGGAGCAGAGCTGGAGCACAGAAAGGTACATACTGTGTTTTTTGATCTCTCCATTCTCTTTCACCGGTAAACAGGTTCCCGGTCATTATCTTTCTTTCCGATGGTGAATGTGGTATTGGCGACGAAGTGATGCAAGATCTATGCCGCACTGCCATCCGACTTGGGTAAATGGGACATTCATTTACTTTACCTCTTTCGAGCTGACACGAGCTCTTCTCGCGAACACAGCAAGGCAGTATCGTTCCACGCAGTGTCGTTCGGTCCAGATGGTTCTTCGATGTACCTGCGTCGCATGGCCGATATTGCGCGGGATGCGCAGAACAATGCGCCGAGAGATCCGCTCGCGCCGGCCGCTGCGACCATCCTCTCGTCGTACACGCAAGCACTTGATACGGTGCGTGGGCACGTCTGTGATCCTTAGACTACGCGGATTCTTAGTTTGTACCGGACTAGGTCCAACTCGCGGAGACGTTCCTGGGTATTGCAGAGTCCTTGCGGAAGCCAAGAGGCGCACTCATGCATTGACGTGTCAAATGTTATTCGTCGTATTTTGGTGCTGTATCGTTGTGATGTTGTCTGTAAGATGTACCAGACGTTGGAGAAAACACTATCTTTAGGAGTCGAACTACATCGTTAGCATCGTACTGGCAGGGGTATCTAACTCCAATAGTCGCCTTCACCGTATATATGTATATCGGTGGTAACACTTCAATCGCGGTGGGCATGCACTGCGAGACGTCGGAGGTAGCGCTCTGGTACTAACTTAGGCGGCCCATACCCGTATTAGCGTCAATGCTCTCAGGTAGTAGCAGATCACTACCAATAGTACTCGGCCAGGAAGACTTCTGTGGGTGCCGGTGAGCCAGGAACGCTTCCTCAGTTGGCCTCGCCCTCTTCTCTGCAAGTTAGTACTCTACGGCCGCGATGAGGGACAAAGCCCGAGTCCATTGTCGAATGGTGGCGGTTGTCGACAGCACCAAGTACTGCGGGCCGATCTCTAGCCATCTTTTGCCTGCAGTCTCATAGCATGAAACCAAGTCACAAGAGCCAACAGAGCAAGTGATCTTCGGATGCAATTTCTACATTTCGTACACCAAACCTCGCAAGACATTCGAGAAACAGCCCCATCTACCTGCAATAAAAACTGGCCCAAATCTCACTGAAGCAAGCCAACTATTGTGCTCAGACTTGATGCGTCCCATCTTCCGATACCATAGGTCTCATCGGGATAGATTTGTCTCCTTGCCCCTCCGCAACATCTTGCCCCAGCGTGACGTCCGCGAACGCGATTGCTGACACAGTCGTATGTTGACTTTCAGTGGGGTGCGAGAACACACCGAACCCGGTGTCGATCCCCTGCCAACGGCCACGC
>JBBPKV010000560.1:0-11254 GCA_038089455.1 Tylopilus cf. leucomycelinus
GTCCGAGGGAAGTATTCTGACTCAACATACCTTCATCAGTATGGAAGAGAATGGAATGAGATAAACTGATGAAGGTTAATTGAGAAAGGTTCTGCCATATGGAAGAGAAGAGTCAGAAGATGAATCGACAGAACGAATGAGTTACAAGAGGGTCAAGTTCCAAGAAGTGGGGCTGAAGGTAAGAAGTGAGTATTTGTAGGTAAAGGTAGGTCTACCATGCCATCGGCGGACCACGAGTTGAAGAGAGAGAAGGAACAGACATCGATAAATGTATGAAATCATAACATTACCCCCGTCGTATACTTGAACCCCAGGTTCAAGCACCAAGTCCGTCGTGGGCGATACTTCCTGTGAAAACAAAGGACACCTGGTCTAGGGATAGAATTTCAAAAGGACAATCTCTGGCGATGTGTCCAGGCTGATGACATGTTCCACAGATGCATCCCGGGCAGTATCTGGAGGTATGTCCCCAACGGAGACAAAGATCGCATTGCGTGGATAGGCATGAGATACGGGCATGCCTAGGGGTAAATACGCGGCAGCTGGAACATTGATAACGAGGGCAGTCCTCCCTAAAATGGCCATTCTCATGGCAATGAAAACACTTGGTGGAGGGAGTGGCATGTCGGCGACGTAGGGGAGATGGGAGAGAGCGGGTTGGCGCAGATAAGACCTGTTTGCCATCAGAGAGTCGAAAGTGATAGCTGCATACCAACTCTAGGGTGTCTTCATCCGAGTCCCCTTCGTCGGGGGTCGGGAGTGGGTTATCGGGGATGGGAGTAGATGGTCTGGAGGAAATTCTATCTGCTAAAGAGGATATGGACGGAGTGGGGGCAGGAACGGGTAGTGGGGAATGCCAGGAAACGATTTGCTCGAGTTTCGAGCGATATTCTCGTCGTTCTTCCGGGGCCATGGCTAAGTATATGGGTCGAAAGGTAGGCCCGATGACTGATGGCTCTATGCATCTGGTGTAGTTGTGGAGTCCATAGACGTGGAGAGCGAGGAGGGATTGACGGATGGTGTGACTGAGGGAAAGGTTCCTGGAAAAGGCGAATGGTGAGGGTATATCCGACGGAGAAGCAGCTGTTTGTAGCTGCTGAATGTGAACAAGGTTGTGAAATATACGAACAAGGCGTTGAGCCAGAAGGTCTTCTTCATAAAGAGGAAGTTGAGAGAGATCGGTAAAACAGGCAGGATTTTCAAGAACGGCAGCATAGAGTAGGAGGGCATGTTTCTGGGGCAAAATTTGGGCGTCGACAAAATGGGTTTCGAGAAATGAGTCGTAGATGGGGGAAGATTGGGTGGATGACGAAGATGACATTGGCAAGAGGGGTTTTGAAACACTTTTCTTCGGGTCTTGGGACTAGTTTGAGGCGATACTCATGAAGAGACCGACTTCTCAAAGAAGTTTGCTTGAGGGGAAGCATTAAGAGGAGTAGCTGAAACCAATGACTATTCCAATAGCGGCGAAGAGGACAATAAGAACGACTATGGTGATGCTGATGGTGATGAAGATTTCGAACTGGTGAGCAATCTCAGAGGGGGATTTCCGGTGGTGAGGGGTGAGGGCTAGAGGCGTTCGAGGCATGTCTGGATTATTTAAAGAGCCTGGGACCTTTTGTAGGCACGGAGGATAGATTGGGCATGTTTCAGATTTGCTTCGGGTTCCCAGGTGTTTTCCAACGATGGGTACTCTTTCCATGCGGTTAGGTACCTACGACAGTTGCCAGTCCCTCTATGACCAATGATCTGATCAACTTCATATTCTTCTTCGGCTTCAATCACATCAGGCGGTGGTCGGGAGAAGTTGGGACCGTGGGTAGCTGTCTCTTGATAGGTTGATAGGAGAGATGCGTGAAACACATCATGAATTTTCCATGTTGCTGGGAGACGAAGGCAATAGGTGAGGGGTGATAGGACCTGAGTGATCTCAAATGGTCCCTGTCGCTTGGGAGCTAGCTTCCTGGAAGGGTAGGGAAGGCGGAGATGAGTGGCTTCCAGCCAAACCTTGTTACCAACTTTCCAGGGGACGAATCGTCGAGTGACACGTTGTTGCATCACTAAGCGTGCTGAGTTGTGTGCTGCCAAGGCTTCTTTTCGGGCTTCATCTAGGTGGGAAAGACGTTGTTCTAAGGCTGGGAGGAACGTCTTGCCAAAGGAGGGATAGGGTCGGGGTTCGTAGCCCATCATGAGGGAGAAGGGTGAAGTTTTGGTGGAGCTGTGGACGACTGAGTTATGGTGGAATTCAGCGGTGGTCAGGAAGTCTGCCCATTTGTGAGAATCATGGGCGCAGAAAATGCGAAGATATGTTTCTAATTCCTGGTTTGAACGTTCGGTTTGTCCATTGGTTTGAGGATGGTATGCAGTGGAGAGTTTCACATCATATTGCAGTAATCTGGCGAGCTCTCTGGCAAATGCAGATGCGAATTGGGGGCCTCTGTCAGAGATGACAGAGTCATGTAGGCCGAATCTTTTGAACACATTGTGGAAAAAGAGCTTAGCGACTCCTGCTGCATCAATGGTTTTGTGGCAAGGACAGAGAATTATCCCCTTTGTAAGGCCGTGGTCGACCACGACCATGATGGAATCAAAACCCTGGGAGAGAGGAAGATCCGTGATGAGATCAACGGAGATCTGGCAGAATGGCAGGGTAGTGGACGATTTGATGGGTTGAAGAGGGGATACTGTTGGATGGGTATTGATTTTATTTTGCTGGCAGGTAGCGCAACCAGCAACGAAGGAATTGACAAATGTGGAGAGACCTGGCCACCAGAAATCACGTTCTAAGAGGGCTTTGGTACGAAAACGACCAGCATGGCCCGTGGTGGGTAGTGCGTGAATAGATGATACAAGAGCGTGACGGGCCTCAGGGGGTATGTAAAGACGGTTTCGGAAGTAGAGGTGACCCTGGTCATAGACCCAATCCTGGATAGTAGAGCGAGGGAGAAGGGGTGAACCTTCCGCCAGGGAGCGGATAGCACAAAGGACAAATGGATCTGAGGCAGAAGAAGATTGGATATGATGGGCGAGGGTAAGGTCAAGGGCATTAATAATGACGGGTTCAGGACAGATAGAGGTTTGGGCGTTGTCAGTGGAAGTGTCAACAAGATCTTTGTGGGATAGCATGTCCGCTAGGGCCATCTTTGATTCTGGAGTGACTTGCCATACGAGGGGGAAGTCCTGCAGGAAGAGGGCCCAACGAGCTTGTCGTCACAAGAGTTTTCGGGGGTCTTGGACAAAAGACAGGTTTTTGTGGTCGGTGATGATGGTAACGTTATGAGGGGTGCCCTGAAGGTATTGGCGCCATTCTTGTAGAGCTAGGATAACTGCAAGGAGTTCATGGTCATAGATATCATAATTTCGTTCAGCTGGAGCGAAGGTTTTTGAGAAGTAGGCACAGGGATGAAAATCCCCATTGGTATCGGTTTGCATGAGGATCGCTCCTGCTGCAATAAGTGATGCGTCGGTCATAAGGGTAAAGGGTTTCGAGGTGTCGGGGATGTGTAGTACAGGGGCTGATGAGAATATTGATTTTAACTTGTTGAAGGCTGTCTGTTGTAACGTGGTCCACTTCCAGGGTTCATTTTTTCGGGTGAGGAGATTTAAAGGAGCAACCACCTGGGAAAAGTTGGGGATGAATTTGCGATAAAAGTTCGCAAATCCAATGAATGACCATATCCCTTTTATCATGGTGGGGGGTTTCTAGTCTTGGACTGCTTTCAATTTGACAGTGTCCATTTCAATTCGTCCCTGGCCGATGATCATGCCCAAAAACTCCATTTTGGGGACGTCAAAGAGACATTTTGACAATTTTACGGAGAGATGATGTTCTTGGAGACGTTGGAGGACCTGACGTGTTCTTTTGTGGTGGAGTTCAAGGTTATCTTTTGTATGGATACCCAGATCGTCCATATAGATCTTAAGCCATTTTTCTGCTATCATGTCGGCGAAGATGTGATTCATGAAAGCTTGGAAGGTGGGGGGAGCGTTGCAAAAACCGAAGAACATGACGGTGGGTTCGAAAAGACCAAGAGGGGTGATGAAAGCGGCTTTCCATTGGTCCTCTTCTCGAATGCGGATGTTGTTGTATCCCCATCGGATATCAAACTTGGTAAAGAGAGTGGATTCCTTCATGTCGTCGACAAGTTCCGAAACAAGAGGGAGGGGGTATGCGTTTCAAATAGTGTGGGCATTTAAGTATTGATAGTCTTGACATGGGCGAAGGGATCCATCTTTCTTTGGTACGAAGAAGAATGGGGAAGCTTGAGGAGATTTCGATGGGACGATGCGGCCAGTTTTCAGATGTTCTTCAACAAAAGCTCTGCAGGCTTCTTGTTCTGCCGGGTTTAGGGCGTATGCCTTAGTGATCTTGGGGGTAAAAGAAGGACGGAGTTCAATAGTATGGTCATAAGGGCGATGTGAGGGTAATTGACTGTGTAGTTTCTCGGAAAAGACGTCTTCGTAGTCTTTACACCAGGACAGAATTTGTTGTTCTTTGATGCCCGCCTCTTGGGCCAATTGAGTGGAGATGGTGATTTTGTTTATCGCTTCTTCGGATGTTCGAGGGGGGTACTCACGAAGAGACGCCGTCAATTCCTCGGTCCATCGTTTCCGTTTAGCAAGTCAGTGAGTTATTTTTCTGTCTGCTTCGAGTCCCAGGTAGCGGAGTAGATATCGTTGGGGGGTGTTCTTGTTAATGGTGTAGGGCGATGGGAGGATGTGAACAGATTGTTTCAGCCAGTCGATGGACGGGTTTCATTTCTGTAACCATGGCATCCCTAGAATGATCTGTTTCCGCCCTAGGTTGGTGACCATAAGGTATAATCTTTCTTGATGAGATCCGATGGTGATGGTGACATAGGCTTTCCATTGAATCGTTCCTCGGGAGTTAGGAGTTCCGTCTACATTTCTGGCAACAAGAGGTTCTGGGAGTCGTTTTAAAGGAAAACATATTTTGGTGAGGAGGTTGATATCAATAAAGTTTCCTATTGCCCCACTGTCAATGAGAGCAATACTTTCGACGATTTGAGACTTATGGGTCAGGGTAACTGGGAGGTGCATAGTTCTCTCATTTGGTATCCCTAACAGTACATGGTTTAAGTCATGGGAAGAGGATGTCGAAACCACTTCCCGGTTCAAAAATCCAATGTTTCTATGTTGGCAACGGTTTCTTTCTTTTCTACAGGCTGTTCTTCATAACAGATGCGGAGAGTTTGGAGGACATTCTCGTCTCTTTCTCCTTTGAGGCGAAGAGATTGGATAAAGGTTTCTAGTTCTGTGGGAGGTGAAATTTTCGAGGTCGAAGGTTCTTGGGCTTTGACGGATCGAAGATTCTGGGGTCTAAGACGAGAGTTGGGTGTTGGGACGCGGGAGCGTGATGAGGATGGGGGATTGCTTCTGGAGGACCAAGAGGAACGACAATCCCGTGTGCTGTGTCCTTTCTTTTGGCATTTGAAACATGCTCCTTCTCGTATGCATCGAGCCCGTTCAGCTGGGGTGAGTTTAGGTAGGGCGATGAGTTCATCTATGTCCATCGCATTAGGATCTCATTGAGGACAAGACTGGGAGAAATGGGAGGGTGCTCCGCGTTGCCCCGTAGGGCATTGATGCGAGCGAGTTGGGCATGGAAGGTCTTCGCCTTCTGGACCCAATCGTCGAGGGTAGTAGGGATGGTGGCCATGGAGAGTATCATGGTAGCAATACGTCGGTCTAGTCCGACGGAGAACTGGTCGATGAGAGTGTTGGCATCGGTAATCCCTACTTTAGCAGTGAGGGTCTGGAATTCGGTGATGTACTTCTGGAATCCATCATCTACTTCTCCATTGGGGCGGCGAAGGGATTTCTGGGTGAGCTGATAAAGATCTCTTCGGGCTGTAGCTTGTTCATCAAAGGGGTAGAACGTGGTGGTAAAATCTTCAGAAAAATGTTCAAAGGTTTTGTCTCGGGCAGGGATGGTAGGGTCGGTGGCTTTGGTATACCAATTGGATACGAAGTTGGAAGTAGTTCCGTTGCTTACAGAGATGCGACTAAGGGCGGTGAGGACTTTAGCTTGTTCCGTGTTGTAAATGGTGGCGTTCAACAGAAAGTAGGCATTCATGCCCTTGATCCATCTAGTGGCATCAATGGCTTTGCCAGTAAAGTCGGCTGGGAGGGCTGCTTTGATTTCAGGGGTGGCCATGATGATAGGGCTAGGAGCTCGAGGTGGTTGTACTGGGGCAGGTGGTCTCGGTGGTGGAGTCTGAGCTGGGACTAGAACAGGTTGTCCGGAGGGGAGGACTCCGACTCATGGGAAGGCTGGAGTTACTGTGGGCCTAGGGTTGCTAGGGCCTGGGGTACTGGTTGTTATGGGACTGGGTGTTTGAGTGGTGCTTGGGGGGGTGTCGAGTGGACGTCGTCTAGGGCTGCTAGTTGGTGGAAGAGAGGCTTTCCCTGCAAGACGGCGAGAGATATACTGGGGTCTGGTTTCTGGGGTTAACTGGGTGGTGTCTTCGTCATCGCTGGTGATGATGGGACTAGGAGTTCGATACGACGTGGTGACTGGATGGGGGTCCTACTCCTAGAGAGGAGGGACAAAGAATACTTTTGATCTTTTGTTACGCAGGACGTCTCACAACGTCCAAGAGCGTTCGCAGAGGACTAGCACGAGGACCTCACGAAGAGTCGCGCACTACTACTAGTCCCTGGGGGTAAAGGTCAAGGGTTTGCAGTCGTCTAGCTGTCAATTGGACAGCGAGTGGAGCTCTTGGTCGAGGACTAAGAGAATCGCTCTTAGGACAATGATCAACATGAATTGCGCAGATCAAAAGTAAGGATTACAGGGCTCGTCTGGGTATAAATACTAGATGATGACTAAGCATGGAAGGTTAGAGAATCATCTGGAAATATGGAGACTAGGGGATACGTGGCTGACATAAGAGAGTTGGCCAAAGGAGATACGAGTCCAAGAGAAGTGTTCTGGCCTCAACATACCTTCATCAGTATGGAGGAGAATAGAATGAGGTAAACTGATGAAGGTTAACTAGATGTAGTTCTGCCATATAGAAGAGAAGGATCAGAAGGCGAATTGGCAGGACCAGCAAGTTACAAGAGAGTCAAGTTCCAAGAAGCGGGGCCAAGGGTAAGAAGTGAGTATTTGAAGGTAAAGGTAGGTCTACCGCGCCAACGGCGAACAACTAGTCGTAGAGAAAGAAGGAACAGACATCGATAAATGTATGAAATTGTAACAGATACATGGCTGCAGAGGTAGGTATATATACGTTGAAGGAAATGGATGACTAAGTAGATTAGTCATGATGACTAATCGATATTAGTGAGCATGACAAAGTGATGGCACAATATGAAGTCTGAATGATGTAAGAATGGTGCCATCACTGACTCGCTGAAAATAAGAAAATAAAAGATCGTGTCTAAACTCGGACTACGAACAGGACTGAAAAGCGGACTGTCAATCGGACTCGGACTGACGAACTATGCATGGATAGAAATGGACTGACATCGGACTGACACGAGACACGATGGACATCTTGAACACGAGGGATGGTACCTGTATGAGAACCTGAACTGACACGAGAAACCGGTCTGTAAACGTAGAGAGCGACGAGCTTCTACACCGCTGTTGCCATGACCATGAAACAGCCGGTCACCCTGGCTTCCTTAAAACTCGCCAGCTCATATCCATTGAGTATTGGTGGCCGGGCCTCGCCCAATTTGTCCAATGCTACATCGAAGGCTGTGCCTTATGCCAGCAATCCAAGGCCAACACACACCCCACCATGCCACTACCTATGCCTCTTTCCTCCTCGTGCACCCACCCATTCCAACAAGTGTCCTGTGACCTCATCACGGACCTTCCTTTATCGGATGGCTTCGATTCCTTATTGGTCGTGGTGGACCACAGCCTTACAAAGGGGGTAATCCTTTGCCCTACCAACAAAACTGTTACAGCTGAAGGCATTGCAGCCTTCTTTTTCCTTAAAGTATACACCTGATTCAGTCTCTATGATCAAATCATTTCGGATCGTGGCCCACAGTTCACTGCCTGCTTTGCTAAGGAGCTAGGAAGACTCCTAAACTACGACCTCGCACTCTCATCCGCCTATCACCCACAGACCAACGGAGAAACGGAACAAGTCAACCAAGAACTCGAAACCTATCTCCGCATCTACTGCGGCGAGAACCCTGCCTCATGGGCCAACTCCATCACACATGCGGAGTTTGCTCATAATCACCGCCCTCACTCCACCACTGGCAAGTCGCCGTTCTTCCTAATGATGGGATATGAACCCATCCCACTCCCTACCATCCTTTCTTCTTCCCCTTTGCCCGTGGTCGATGATCACATCCAAGCTCTCTCTGCAGCAAGGAATGAGGCCCTAGCCACACACGAACTTGCCCGACAAACCATGGCCTCTAGAACTCGAGGCAAGTTCTTCCCATTCACCCTCAGCAGCAAGGTGTGGCTCGAAGCCAGGAATTTGAAACGCCACACTGTGGACCCAAAATTCGCACCAAAAAGGGAAGGACCCTTCCTTATCGAAAAGGTCCTATCCCCTGTATCATACAAACTCTGACTTCCAAAGACATGGAAGATCCACCCGGTCTTCCATGCTTTTCTCTTATCACCCTATTGCGAAAACAGCGTACACGGGCCAAACTTCCCAAAACCCCCTTCTTCCTTTATAGATGGCAAAGAAAAATACGAAGTGGAATGGATATTAAAGCACAGGATCCAAAAAGGGATTCCTTCATTCCTAATCCATTGGAAAGGGTACACCGCCGAAGAAGACTCGTAGGAACCTGAATCCAACCTCTGACACTCCGCTACCCTTCTAAAAGGTTATAAGAGTTGATTCCCCTCCATCTTTTCCCCAACCTTGCCCAAGAAAACCAACTGCACTCACCGCCACTAAGAAATTTCTCTTTGTCTTCCCTTTATCTTCATCATTGACACTTCGAACCTTTGTCTAGCTATGTCTTCGCTTTCCATTACAGAGTCGTCCATTACTCCCACTACTCCCCCTCACTCATCGTCTCCCGCATCATCTGTTATCGCCAACCCCAGCTGGGAACGGGACGCCCTTCCTGTACTACCTCCACAAGCTCACGCTACTCATCCTGGTCTCCTAGTCTCGGTTGACCTCCCAGCCGCCACCCATCGCTTCAGGGATGAAATCCCTGACATCATAGCCCTTGACCATATGGCATGAATGATGCGAGACTCACGCCTAGCTGTACCCATCGGTGCCCACCTAGACATGTCATCCCCCTTGTATACCCTATATTGCACCTTTCTACAGGTCTCACGCCTTGCACAGATCATCTCAGCTATCTCCCAGTCCAACATCTTTCTTCCCACTATCGTTACCGTCCTCCGAGAAATCCAACATGAAACTACCGAACTACTCGGAGTGGCCCTCCATTAGCTTGAGATGGACACTTTTCTTGTTGACTTAGACTGGTACCTGCAGGAAACTACCAATGCCTCTGACCTACCCCACCCTGTCGTAGGGCTCCCCTCCTCCTTCTCCAGGACCCCTCCTTCAGCCTCATCATCCCCTTTGAATGACGAAGAGATCGCTGTAATCACCCGCCTCGAACAGCGACATGTAAGGGCCCTATTCTTTCCCCTTACGCACGATGACCCCCGGTTCCCTAACACCTGCTACTCCTGCCACCGCCTTGGACACATTCGGCTTAATTGCCTGGTGTACCAATGCCCCACATGTCTTCAATGGCAACCAGGCCACCCTTAGAACCAATGTCCACTTTGTCGCCCCCGTCGCCCACCACCTTCGACCTCTTTGTCCTCTTCACACCGCAGTCCACCTTCCTCCCAATCTCGTCACAGATCCTCAGGCACCCCTTATCCCTCATGCGACAGATCTACTTCTAGTGAGACATTGGTGAACGAGTATCTATACACTAACGACGGCTTCGACCCTTACTGGGTTCCCCAGTCACGACTTTTGACATATCTAGGTGGCTCGCCTTCCCTGACCCCTGGGACCTTGAGACTTCGAGTGATGTCTTGTCTTAACATGGGGGTAATGTTACGATCGTATGCTTCCCTTACACTTTTTCCCTACACTTACACTTGTGTACACGCCAGACCTTGGGTTCGAGTCCCAACTGGTGACTTTCTTTTGACTAATCACTTCTCTCTGACATCCACACGATTAGTCATCGGGCTGCTTTGTCATTTCTCCTTTGTAATGCTTCATCAGCGATGGTGCCATTTGCACATCATTCAGACTTCTTATTGTGCCATCGCTTTGTCATGCTCACTAATATCAATTAGTCATCCACATTCTCCATCGTATATATACCTGCCTCTGCAGCCATGTATTCCCCAGCTTAGTCTTATAAAGTCTTCTCCTCGTTCTCGCATCTGGACTTCCCTAAGCTTGATCACTACCGTGAGTAGCTTGATCCCTTGGCCTTGCCTAGTAGTCGTCGACCGTCGACTCTAGGAACCCTCCGGGTATCACCAGTAGAGTGGTACCTTGTCCTTACGACTTGTCGATAAGGAACCCTTGCTGCCACAGGCAGAGCCCTTGCACTTGGGACGTTGCATCTCTTTGTGAGTACCTTCCCAAGGTGTACCTTGACAGCTAGTCTATGAACCTTCGACAGTCATAACAATTACTACTAATACAGCATTATCTTTGTGTAAAGGATGTGCACTGGGAAAATCATCCCAGACTCCTCATACACTATTTGAATCTCATGCTACTAAAGTCCTTGAACTAGTACATACAGATTTAGTAGAACTTTCTATATAGTCACAAAACTACAATAAGTGGATCATGACTTTTATAGATGACTTCTTGGCATATGCATGCCTTGCTTTCCTCAAAAGGAAATCTGATGCCTTCTCCGCCTTTCAGCTATTCCTTGCCCAGGCAGAATGACAGACTAGTTCATCTCTTCTCTCAATATATTCAGATCAAGGAGGGGAATATCTAGGCCAAAACTTCCAGGCATTCCTCACATCTCAAGGTATTCAATATCAACAAACTATGGCTAGAGAACTGCAACAGAATGGCAGAGCCAAAAGATTTAATTGAACTCTATTGGATAAAATAACTACAATGATCCATCATGCATGCCTTCCCAAGATCTTTTGGAAAGAAGCAGCAGAAACTGCCATCTATATCTATAATTGTCAACCAATTTGAAGATTAAATTGGGAAACCCCTATTTCCATATGGAACCCAAAAGATAGAAAATCAAATATATCAAACCTGAAAGTATT
>JBBPKV010000561.1:0-11249 GCA_038089455.1 Tylopilus cf. leucomycelinus
TCCTGTGTCGTCTTAGGCGCACCCCGAACGTGAGCAAGCCGAAACTGCACTCTGCAGTGGGTGAAAGAGCCCTGCACACGAGAGAATACTTTTATATCGGCGGTGCTTATACTCGTCATGGGTCCTCTTCGATCCACCATGGCCAAATGTACGTTGAACATCTCACACCAGCGCGAATTACTTGCCGCACTCCTCTCCTGTTCATTCATGGCAATGGAATGACCGGAACGAGCTGGCTGAACACGCCCGATGGGCGACCCGGATGGTCGGACTACTTCTTGAACGAGGGTTATGAGGTGGAGTCGCCCCACAAGTAGAGGAAAGGTATCTCACTGCACTACTGTCCATTCAGGTGTACATTATCGATCAACCCGCCCGAGGACGCTCTGCATGGCAGCCTAAAGTCGATGGGGCTATGAGCACCTTTAGTACATGGACGATCGAGTCGCGATTTACGGCCACGGCGAAACACAATATTTGGCCACAAGCTCCCCTGCACACACAATGGCCCGGAAGTGGGTCCAAGGGTGACCCGGTCTTCGATGCATTCTATCGTTCTATCGTTCCTGCTCTCACTTCTGCAGTGGAAACTTCCGAGCTCATGAAAGCAGCTGGGTCGGAGCTGTTGCATAAGATCGGCGTTCGTGGCGGTCTTTGCCAGTTAGCCGTGCGGGCTGATCCCCACTCAGCCCGTTGTCGTGGTCACCCACTCGCAATCAGGGTGCCTGGGATGGATTTTGGGTGACGTTCGTCCCAACATGGTCAAAGCGATAGTCGCTCTCGAACCGAATGGCCCGCCCTTTCGAAACGCAGTCTTCAAGAGAAACCCGGAGCGGGTCTACGGTCTAACTGACATCCCACTCACCTTTAGTCCACCAGTTTCGTCCGCTTCCGACCTACGACCGACCACAGTTTTCGAGGGAGAAAACTGTATTTCTCTCCAGCAATCCTTTCCACCGCGACGACTTGTCCATCTGTCTCAGATTCCTGTCCTTGTCATCACCTCCGAATCAGGGTATCATGCAGTTTATGACGACTTTACAATCCAGTTCCTCCGGGAGGCTGGCGTGAACGTTACGCATTTCCGGTTGGAAGGCCTTGGGATCCGTGGAAACGGGCACATGCTGTTCATGGAGCTTAATTCGGACCAAATCGCATCCGAAGTAGTGGAGCCTTGGATCAGGAGCACTCTAAACGCAGGTTGACAAGGCATATATGGAACATGTGGGTGATCGTTTCGGTCTTTGTGTAAGTACGGGCATTCAAGTCACACCTCGGCGGAAACATAAAAGAATGATGCAAAATGAGTTGCTACTAGTGTGGCCAGCGCGCAGACGATCTGGATGCTCCCATAATGCTTCTGGGAATTTTGTATCTGTACTATAAAGAGGTTGGATGATGTAGGATGGCATCCAACATGTTTCGGAGATCTGTTACTTCATCTAATGGCCATTGCGGTTTCTGCAATCCAGGTCATATACCCGCCGAGAAACACTATGGTGTCGCCAAGCTTCAGTTTTGGCCAATATCTAGGTGTGTGCTCGGCTCTAGCGGAAGAAGGCAAGATCAGGGAGCAGGAGCACGGCTCTCACCGAAAACTGCCGACAAGCTAGCCATGGAGTAATCCTGGGATCCAAGGAGCACTCGATCGTATAAAGTGAGCGGCATCGAAATCGGTCGGGGGCTTAGAATTTCAGTGATGTTATCGTCGTGACTCGTGCCAGTAATGGCGTTTAGCGACAGCAAACCGAGAATCAATTCGGCGCGGAAAGGGATGAGAAAATGAGATGCAAGTTCACATTATGAGTGGAAGACTGTCACGACATATCTACGTCCTGAACCAAATCTGGCCGCGGCTCACCCCTTACTACTGAATTTACCAGCTCTCGTCTCACTTCAGGACCGATTTGAGGGTGAGGGTTAACGCGAATGACGTCTAACAGAGCGTCCTTCTGATCGGGGGTAAGATCAGGCGAATACCTACGCAGTGGTGAAGTAGCAATCACGAAAGCGGGTTACTAGCAGTACCTTTGACAAAAGGCGAGAAGACTCTGGTGCCAGAGCACCGGAAGCTTTTCGGTATCCCCACGGGAGCGGGCTTTGTAAGTATTTGATAGGCGGATAAAGTGGAAAACCAGTGCATCAACAACTTTGTATGGTAGTTGGTACTTCTTGTCAATGAGCACCCGGATAAACAATGAGTTGGGACCTAAATGGGGTTTTACAATGCTATGGCTGCAACCAATGAGGACGAACCAGCGTAATCCATCTGTGCTATGTGCAGCAATGCGGCAGCTGAATGAAGGACAGGGACCTTCTTTTTGGCAACCACGGACGCTATGATAGCTGCCTCTTTGAGGGTACAACCACCCTAAGGCAAGTGAAGTGAATGAAAGAATCGAGGGGTGAGTGAATGGGCTTACCTCTAACATCGGGAACACGATCCCTTTGAAGAAGGCACCAGGCTTGTACAATGCACGGTTTAGGCTTTCGTAGTAATGTACGTTGAGCTTCTTGTTAGAGTGGATATCTTCTCGTATTGCGTCAAGCAATACCACGGATAAAAATAGCTGAGCTTGTGGGGGCTTCATAGTGGAGACAAAAATCCTTGTGGCAGCTCGGCAGGCATGGGGACTCCATTGTTCCGGTTTTGTGAGGGCCAAGATACGCGCCCATGCAGGGAGAGAAGGTATGACCTTGAACAATTTCGGTAGCGGACCGGATTTGTATCCACGGAGAAAGATCGCGAGCCTACAGTTGGTGTTATGTGATGGACAGGTCAAATAAAGGATGCACATACTTTGAATATGACTCAACCAATCTGGGATCGAGCCCCAAAGCCGGGTCGGGGTGTTCCTTGGCTTTGACACAGGTAAGGCGACTGTTGAAATGCAGAGGTTGAGGGGGCGTTACCTTGCTGCACTTTTTGGATCACAGCGACATTCCCAGATGTGCTGTTTTCAAGTTTGGAAAAGATAACGTCGGCCAGAGTGCGCCGCGCGCCTGAGTTGGGTGGAAGCAGGGTATCGAGTGCGCGGACATCGACGGAATCAAGTTGCTGTTTGATATCAGAAAGTCGGTCGGTACAGGAGCAGATCGAACTTACGAACATTGCTTCAGCATCGGCATCATCACTCATTGCATCAACCTCCTCTTCGCCGCTTTCGTCGGACAGGTCGTCCGCTGTGTGCACCTGGGACCGCAGCATGCTTGAATCTACGGCCCCGTCCTCATCGTCCTCATCGTCTGGCATCTCGAGCTCTTGCCGCTGATCGCGAGCAAGCTCGAAGATCTTTCGGGATGTTTTTGCGTCAAGAATGACCTGACAGGCTGTTGAAGCTTGTTAGAAGAAATTCATGGAGCAGGGAATACCTCGTCAGTGTCATCTTCTCTGGAGTGTTTCTGCGACTTTTTTCGCTTTCCAGGTTGAGAGACATGTCCATACTTTGCATACAGCTCGTCGCCGTCGAGCTGGGTGAGGAGAGGATCGTGACGCTGTTTTTGAGGTTTTTGAGTTCGAGGCATGTTGCAATGAATTGATTGGGTGGCTGTGCTCTCATATCATGTCCCTGACCCCTTCGAGTTTCAATATCATATGAGGTTGGTCTTGGCCCTATATAAAACCGCATCTTCGCTTCCCTCACTGTTTCGCACCCATGTCGCAGCTACTCCCCTCAGCATTGGTACCATATGCTATTGCTCTCATTATCACCCATGCTGACCCTCGCGCGACAGATCCGTACCTTGGATAAAAACGGCAAAGAGATAAAGTCTGTTGGCTTTCTTCGTTTCGGTTTCGATAGCGAAGTCCCCATCGATCTCGTTCGCTCGCTCTACCTCCGTCCTCACTATGCTGTATCTGGATCAGAACAGGACGCAAAAAACCAGGAGGCCCCTCAGGGTCTGAATGCATATCAGTCAAAGTCCCTCTATTTCTCGGACACGCATTCCATCTCTTATACCACACTTTCTCGGTTCCCTCCTGTAAAACTTCTGTCTCCGCCTGCACGGAAGCGCGTCCTCGTCACTGGTGGCGCTGGCTTTGTCGGCTCTCATCTCGTCGATCGTCTCATGCTCTTGGGACACGATGTCACGGTCCTGGACAACTTCTTTACAGGGTCAAAGACCACCGTCAATCATTGGGTCGGTCATCCCAACTTCGAGCTCGTCCGCCACGATGTAGTCGAACCTTTTATGATCGAGTGTGATCGTGAGTCTATGACCACCTTCATTTACCGATCTATCCTCATTTATTTCTCAGAAATTTTTCACCTCGCATGTCCTGCTTCGCCCCCTCACTATCAGATCGATGCGATAAAGACCCTTAAAACTTCCTTCATGGGAACGCTCAACATGCTCGGCCTGGCAAAGCGGACCAAGGCCAGATTTTTGATAACCAGCACTTCTGGTCAGTCCGTCTTCTTCACTCCATCACGGTATCTCTAAATTTCTCACAGAAGTATACGGTGATCCCGAAGTCCACCCTCAACACGAAGATTAGTGAGTATCATCTATCGTGAATCACGCGTCGTCTTGACCCGTCCGGAGTTGGGGCCACGTCAACCCTATAGGTCCTCGCGCTTGTTACGATGAAGGAAAGCGGGTCGCGGAAACATTGACATACGGTTTTAAACGTCAGGACGGCGTCGAGGTTCGCGTAGCGCGCATCTTCAACACCTATGGTGAGATCACTTCGTAGCTCTCTACGCACGCACCGTCAGCTCATCCTCTTTTCCAAGGCCCTCGAAGTCCGTCGTTTGTCGTTTGTGTGCTTGCTTGAGAACTCACCAGTATGCATTTAGTGAACCCCGCTGATGGTCGCGTTGTTTCCAACTTCATCGTGCAAGCTCTGCGCGGCGAAGACATCACCGTGTATGGTGATGGTAGTCAGACCCGTTCATTCCAGTATATTCATGACCTAGTGGATGGTCTGATCGCACTGATGAACTCCAACGAGTCGCGCCCTGTCAACATTGGCAACGGCGACGAGTTCACCATCAAGGATTTTGCGGAACTAGTTCGAGAAATAGTGGAAAAAGTACAACGGGAAGATGGCGTTGCGCCCTGTCGCCGCGTGGAGATTGTCTATAAACCTATACCGCAGGATGACCCCAAGCGAAGGCGCCCCGACACTACGAGGGCCAAGCAATCTCTGGACTGGCAACCGCGCTGGACCGTTCGCATGGGGCTAGAGGAGATGGTGAGGTACTATAAGGCCAGGATGATGGAAGGAAGCATCTAGAGTCGGTCACGATCTACGGATCCATTAGGGAATAATCTTTTCAAACATCCATCCTCTCGCCAAGTTACCTAGACACGTCTCGAGTGTATCACTACATGTAAATCTGAGTACAAAATACACCATAGGCGTGGATTGGAGTTTAAGTAGATATGTGAGGCGAGTTGGTCCCATTACATTGCATTGGTACATAAGGAGTAAACATCAGACAGACATTGAAATATAATAATACTAGTGTTTCCACGACAGTGGGTGGGACCGCAGCATTACGCGTGACTCTTTGGCAGGGTGATGCATTGTGCGGCGCCTCTGAACGAAGCGTTTTGTGTGACTTTTGAAATCGAACCCTTGAAGGTCTGCTTTTCGACGGAACTGGAGTGCGCTATTGTTCTTCGTACACGACCCTCTGACTTAACAGCATCCGTAACCAGCTCGGTCGCGTTTGCAGTCAGAGAACCATCAAAGGGTCGCTCTGGTGATGGTGATCGCATGATTTGTTGTGTGGAGATCAACGCCTCGGTATCTGAAAAATGAATCAACAGCACGTTGGAGTCATATATTGTGGACGGACTCACCAACGTGGCTTATTCCCCTGCTGTCTCCATGGAACCAGTGATGCGATTCTTTCCGTTCGGAGTATCTGTGAACACGTGAAAAACATGTTACTTGGGTGGACTAAGATAGTGTCGTACTTTCGTATAGGACGACCATCCCTACCGAGTGGACAGTAGACATTGTCTATGTCCTTCGAGTAGAACCGGAGGCTTTCATGCTGAATCCTCGCAACTTCTTGCGTGACACACGAGAAGGAGAGCATTGATCTTGGATTTCGATGAGCAATGGTCGGATCACCAACAAGCTCCGAAAGCGTGTGTAACGCCATCCTCATGCGTTCCGAGGTTGGAATGGTGGGAGGACGTAAATCCGATCGCGACCGCGGAAGTTGAGACAGGAACCCAGTGAAGACGCGATTTACTAAAGAGGCACTTCCAGGGACGATAGATATGCAAGCCTTGCCGCCTAACGCAAGCGATTAACCTTACCCCTCCTCGCATAAGGAGGATACAGATACGGACCTCTGATCACATAGAAACGAGGCTCTATTCCCGTAGCGTCTTTGATATCGTCCCTCAGGCCTTCAGCATATATCAGTGGTGCAACAGGACTTTGCTCATTCTTCGTAAAGAAGCTTAGCCGAGATAGCACGCAAATGGTCAAACACACCTGTATGATCAAGATTGGGCATGTGATTCTTGCAAGCTCCTTCTTGCTAATTTTCGTTCGCTGTAAATACATAAACGCTAGATCCATGCACTTTAAAATAACATGGCCAACTTACGTTCATCAGCATGTTCACGAGTTCGACGATACGCAGCCGCTTCGCTGGGGGTGTTATTTTCTCCCAATATGCGATCAACTGTTTGCTCTATCAGCCAAGGGAAGCATCAACCAACCACGACCACTAACATTGTCTTGAAGGTCACTGTTGTCATTCTGGGCACGGATCAATGGTCGTTGTTCCGCGGAGAAGTGTAGATACCTTACCTGACCAGTCAGAAAATTGACGACTTCGCTCCCCGCGTGCTCAAACGAGTCCAAATCGGGCGCAAAACACCACAACTGGAGGAGTTCGTCGTATGTATTGTAAACCCACTTGAGTCTGAGGGGGGTCAACGTCGGCGGGAGACTAGGTCATCGGAATACTAAAGCATACTCTGTTGGCGGAGGTACGTTACAAAGTGTAAGACTCAAGACAAGTTCTGGCCATCTTGAAAAGAATAAGCCCAGGCGATTCGTGATACGGATATACATACAGTGCAGTGAGTCTTAGGACAGAGTTGACAGATGAACAGTCGAAAGCAAGGGCGTGGACGGGAGGTAAAGAAAGTGCCTAATCCATCCAGTTAGTGTAGGAAGGGTACAGGCTTGACAAAAAGGCTGCATACTTGCATTGCCGACGCAAGGTCAGCAGCATCTACATAGCTATCGTGTAATGCACTTGGTCGACACCGTGAACGACCTGATGTACGGGGGTCGAAAGCAACGAGATTGTACTCTGAAGACAGTCTTGGATCGTCGAAGTGCTTGGTGAGCCAACTGGAGTCGAGGAAGAGTGAAGGGAGTAAAATAACGGTTGGCTTCTCGGGATCAAAGCTTCCTACGTTCCCATAGGCCGAGTTGGTGATGTACCAGATCGAGACATGGTCGTCGTGGGACGGGAATTGAACCCAAGGCATGTAGAGGTAGGTTCGAAGCAAAGCAAGATAAGCGCCTGCAGATGAATTTTGTGTGTAGATGTGAATATGAAACAGAGGATAGGTAGGACACCCGACCGCGGGGTGTGCTGGTAACGCTGCCGCAATCTTTTTTATGGGATCACGTACTAGCCGAAGTTGCCTGATAAAATTGAGTGTCAATGCCCTCGAATTTGGTTCCGACGAGTCCGCTGGCACAATCAGGACAGACATGAATGCGAAGTCACGCCAACTGTCTGGCGGAGAGCGTCTTGGCCGAGCTGATGATTGACAGCGGGCGATAAGCCAGAGTGCCTGGGTTCAAGGAAGAGAATCCTCAGGCTCATGACGTTACCCGCGCCTCGTAACGCCACACGGCGAGCTACAAACTCTACTACTTAGTGACCCGAGCCCCGCCGTGTCATCAATACTAAATGTTCAACAACGCTACATCTCACATCTCATTGAAAGATAGTTGCCTCGCGTGAACGAGGATCGACGGGTGGCGCACGCCACAAGAACGCCACGGTGATGGCCTGGACTTCCAGAAGGACCCCGTTCTCGTTGTCTCCGCCGCCCGGGAACAGCTTCCGATTACCCTCGCCAACACCATCCTGTCCACAGTCGAGAGGATCAGACGTCACATCCAACTGTACCTCCCGAGAGAAGGCTCTCACACGTGGTATGATTCACTTGGTCTCCTCTACAGTCCTTCCAGAACTTGGATGACCCTCCGCTGCTTCTTTTACGGCAAAAAATTGTCAAATCGTGATTCTGGACATGTAACGCACACATACCTCGCAGTCAGCCTGGGAAGTGGTTTCGAACATGGTCGGAACTCCGAGGGCTTCCAGCGCAACTTGTTGCTTTTGGACGAGAGCATCCCAAGCATGCAGCACCCGTTCCCTGTCAAATTTCTGCAGATCACGGCGGTATGCGTCATTCATCATCTGTGTTAGTCGTTCGTCAGCGGGCTCGTTATTGACAAGTCATCTAGCATCGAACATTAGCCTCGTGCTTTGATAACCCTGCGCCAATTAATGCAGCTCTACATAACGTGAAACAATGAATGACGAGACCGCGAAAGACTTTACATACTTGGTTTGAGCAACTTTGACCTTTTCCTCGTGTTTCTTATGTATAGCCTGTCGTTCTTCCCACAACTGTTGCTCGAGCTCATTTTGTTCTTTGCGCAGCTAGATACCCACTTTAATGGCTTGTGGGAATGTGCAAGGGGGATGGATCATACGCGGGATACTGCAGCAAGGAACTCGGGATTACTAGCAAGTTGTGTCAAATGGGGTAGCGCTTGCTGGAATGACATGCAATGGATGCCCTGCACACCCTGAACACACGTGGATGAGGTTGCCGCAACGGGCCGCGGAGGCCGGTGCTCTGACTGGGTAGGCGATGGGTCGTGTGATGGCCGGGGAGTACTTCGAGACGATTGATGACTTGTGGGCGTGCTTGACGCTAGCGGCGTGTTGATGGCAACGGGTGTCCATTCCGATGTTTTCAGCTGTGAAAGCAAAGAAGCCACCGAAGGTGACGGTGATGTTCTAGATGAACGAGTCTTCGGTTCGCCTTGCACATCTTCAAACGAGCTTGCAGGTGTTTCGCGAACCTCTGGGTTTGGATGCCGTTCCGAGCTAGGATGCGATGAGCTTGAGTTGAGCGTGTCCTGCCACGCTTGGGAAGCTCTCAGCTGGTCGAGAAGGGCCTTGACTGCCGTGGGATCCTGAACACTTTAAGCTGGAGCTGCGGACGATATTGGTCACCACCCACGTTAATGTTGGCGGAATTCATCGCAACGTCCATCTCTGAGCGAAAGTATGGGCTCGGAATTAAATCGAGTTCTAATCTCTTGGTCGATTTAGGATCCCTAGAAGGTTGACGCGTGGCAGGGTATGATCAACGTTGCGACGAACGTTGGTCGCTGTGCCGTACAGTGCCACCGGGGGCCACGCCACAAAACGCCCGTGTAATATGAAACGCAGGGACTCTTCAAAGTCGACTCAAGAACACGGTCTCGTAACGCGCACGCTTTCTTTTATATGCACGACGAGTTGTTATGTAGATCGCGATGGCTGCCTTTCGACTTGTTTGGTTCTTGCTGACTGTAGATGTGCCTGACGCGGGCGGGGCAAGTTTTTACCGGCGTCGGGGGAGTGGGGCTGGCTGGTCGTTGACCGAAACGTCGGTGTGGGTCGGGAGGTGGGTATTGGCCGCACTGACAGCCGAACCGGTGGGTCAGGCGAGGGACTGTCGATCGCGAAGTGCCGCGGAGGGACGGTGTCAGCATTCAATATTCACTTCCTACACGGCTGTCAGAAGGAGCAGCGGGCGTGTCCCTGGGAACGCGATCGTGTTCGTACTCCAGACGTGCTATCCTACGTACAGTCCGACGGATCCATGGAACAGCGCGGCGGGTTGCCCTTCATAAGAGAGCTCTCATACTCCACCGGCCCAACGAGTTGCGGAGACGACCGGCTTACGGCAAAGTAATAATTTGAATAAATAATCAGTGGCGGCCGAACATTTCCACGCTACCGAACTCTCTCAAGCGCCCCGTCAGCACTGCCATCAGCGACTCCTTCCTCATTTCTTCCCTTCCCCTCCTCCTCTTCATTTCTCGTACCCGCTTATCGTTTTATTTCCTTCCGTCCATTAGCCATTCCCGTCTCCCCTCCTTTTTTCATAATGTCTTCCGATCGCACAGATTACCCCCCACAAGCAAGCTCTTCTCACATGATGAAGACGACCAAGCGCGGGAGGCCTTACCTCAAGGTATTTCCATCCCATCCCCCTTCCTTCCCACTTCAACCCGTCGCTCCTCAGGACACTCTCGACTTGTTTGCGACTCTCATCGTATCACTTCAATTGACAACCCACAAGCAATATTTCCGCACCTTCCCGAACTCATTCTCAACGTTAGCACTTCCTCTCTCTCTTTCCTTCCGTGTGCTCACGTCTCTTCCACAGCGACGAAGCAGCTCAAAACTTGGCTTCCTTGAAGTTTTCCCAGTCCAACCGTGGGCCGGACCCAAGAGACAAATCACGAATAGTGACGACGACGACGACGACCACCTTCTCTATGACCCGCGAGATGGCAAAGGCGATGTGCCAGCATTTCATGGATGCTCGTCTGATCGAAAACGCTGCCGACCCGGGGTCAAATTTATTCAAGGATCGTGGCACGTATGTCCTCACGCCAAAGGGTCTTCATGTCCTCGAGCGTTTCATCTCGAAAAATGGCATCAACTCCGATCATCTCCAGCCTGTATTCGCAACGCAGCCTATTTGTATCAAATTACTTCACCTCGAGCGTCGGTCAGCCGATGACGAGATCATCGTCACCCAGTCTGTAATCACTGCTCTCTTCCGTCGTTTCATTGGACGCCAAGCCAACTACCCTCCCCAAAATGCTACTGCGCCCCAGGACGCTTTTCAAGAGTACCACGAGCGATCTAAAGGCGTTCAGCTAATGGACGTGCAAGAAAAGGCGCAACCTCTTATAGGCAAAGCGACAGTCGTACACAAATTTTGTTTTGCTGCCGTTTCTGCACTCGAGTGGCTTTGTGATTTCACGTCCGTCGTAGGGAGAGAAGAAGCCGCAGAGATGGCAGCTCAATTTGTCCGCTTTGGCCTTATCACTTTGGTTAGCGACAAGAGGAAGAACAACGACTCTGCCATCATTTTTACCGTTCGAGGCTCTACCCCTGGTGGTAACTCTCCCATCACCGTAAGTCTGTTCATCAGTGTCTTTGATTTCACGA
>JBBPKV010000565.1:0-11231 GCA_038089455.1 Tylopilus cf. leucomycelinus
TTCTTACTTTAACAAACAAGATAACTGTTCAACTTTTGCCTGGGAGTATCAGAAATGGGATATTAAGGACTGGGAAATGTTATTAGGTCAAATGAGACCAGAATCAATAGAAATGGACATGGAAATAAATAGATAAAAGTCTTATTGACAAAAATATTCAAAGAACAATGAAACATAAAGAAGAAATATTGTTATATGAGAGTCTGTTGGATTCAAAGGTACTGGAATTCATACTGTTACGATCGTATGCTTCACTTACACTTTTTCCATGCTTACACTCTTGTACACACTAGACCTTGGGTTCGAGTCCCAACTGGTGACTTTCTTTTGACTAATCATTTCTTTCTGACATCCATGCAATTAGTCAATGGGCCACTTTGTCATTTCCACTTCATCATGCTTCGTCAGCGATGGCACCACTCTTGCATCATTCAGACTTCTTATTGTGCCATCGCTTTGTCACGCTTACCAATAACGATCAGTCATCATGACTAATCCGCTTAGTCACCTACTCCCTCATAGTATATATACTCGCCTCTGCAGTCATGTATTCCTTAGCTTAGTCTTAGTAACCATCTTCTCCACGCTCTCGTGCCTTGACCTCTAAGCTCGATCACTACCACAGTAGCTTGATCTCCTCAACCTTGCCTAAGTAGTCGTCATCTGTTGACTCTAGGAACCCTCCAGGTATCACCAGTAGAGTGATACCTTGTCCTTACGACTCCGTCATTAAGGAACCCTTGCTGCCACAGGCAGAGCCCTTGTTCCTGGGACGTTGCATCTCTTCGTGAGTACCTCCCTAGGGAACACCTTGACAGCTTGTCTATGAACCTTCGACGGTTGTAACACATACAGAGGTTAAGGGGAGGAATGATTTCAACTATTGTGTGAACATTTCAAAGGTCCACTTACTCTCTAGATTTAAAAATTCTGAAATTTCTCTAGAGGATATTATTGTTTAAGAAAATAATGACCTTCAACATATCTTCAGAAGGGTAGAGAAGTATATAAAACACAATAATATTAATGTCATGGATCATCTCTACCATCTCCAGGTCTCAATCATATTGAATACCCCTGCTATCATATTAAAAAGCAGTATACCAAGTATTTAAGATAAATTAAAGAAATATAGGAAATTTGCAATAAAGTGGCCAAGGTATTGATCCCAAGTGATCACATTTTGATTGAAATCATACCTAGTAAGGTCCAAGCAATCATCAAGGCCAAAGGAGGTAGTACAAAGTACTAGATTTGGCTAACTCTATATCTTTGATATATAGTTACAAAATTAAGTCAATGACTTACTAATTTAAATTGACCATATCTCCATGGATACTTATTCAAATTACATAATTTGTTTTTTGACACATAGCCAAGGGTATGTACATCTTACACTTTGCCCTATTTGTTCCTGGTCATGAGTTATTTAGCTAATACTCCAAAATTGCAAAACATTGACTCAATTTTGGAAGTCACTGTACCAAGGTTGATCCAGATGCCACCTAGCATGAGGATGTAATGAATGACACAAACATAGTTGACATTCTTTGCCTGAAGTCAGATAAAGTGGCTGAGCAGCAAGCATGTGACTCAGGGTAATTCAAGGTATGACTAACAGTATCAATAAAGAAACAGGTAAGCATAGCATCCCATTGTCCAGTGTGCAGTTTGCAGTTTGCTCATATCCATGTCTTCAGCATCACATATCTCCTCAAAGTCACCTAGCATGGAGCTGCAGCAAGGAAGAATACAGGCATAAATGAAATGAGGGCATACCAGCTACCAATGAAAAGTTAGATCCAGGAAGTATGTAAATCAGACAGGAGAATGTCAGGGATTTTTATGGGTCAAAGCAGCACTCCCTTGGAAGGAACATTGGAAAATGAGTGGATGTATGGGTATATCATGTGCTCCCCAATTGACTTGGTCCTTGGTTGTCAGTTAGGCAGAGTTGATTACAGCAAGGCATAGAGGCATAGGATGAGGTATGAGGAGAGGAGCATGTACTGGGAGAATTCATTTCCCTGACATGCAAAACCTGGCACTAGGGTTAGTCTTGTAACCTGAGTGTGGATAGTGAGTGTGATCAACCAAGCTTCATGACATCATATGCCAGTATCCCCAAGCCTGCTCCAGGAACGAGCACTCGAATTGTTCTCCTGGAGTGTTCAAATCAACACCTTGTTTGGTTTCATTATGAGATCTGATCCAACCTATCTCGACCTTCGAAATGTTCCTCGAGGGCTTTTTTCATCGGTTCATAGCACAAGTCACGCTCGGCTTTCCCCTGATCACGAATCCATGATGGACAGCCAACAAACATTGAACCTGGAAAAAACTCACGTCTTTACTTCAATCGCGGACAAACTGTTTGAGCGTGCTCCTCAACTTGTCCATGTCAAAGTTGGTTGCCTGTACTTGGCGCGTCCCTGTCCATCAGGTCTCTGGGGATCCGCAATTTTCGCATCGTCGGGAGGCCATGCGAGCAAATATGCGCATGGAGTTCGTCGTCGCCTAAATAAAATTCCAAGCCATGGAAGAGCCCGAAAGGAGCAACGTGCACTCTGAATCATCCTACCTCCCGAGGACCGATGCAAAGCCTGCTCCAAATATTCCAGCATCACGATCTCCTCCTTTTCACCCTTCTCCGCAGCTACATCAACATCGCGCCTAAATGTCTCAGGATTCACAATGATTTTATGCAAAAAATCAGCATTGGTGAGGATCGCGTCGTCGATTTCCCGGAGTTTGCGTCTATATCCGATCGAGTCTGGAAGTTCCTTGTCAGCGTATGAGAGCGTGTAGATGTCCTTTCGACGACGATCGTTTGCGTTCAGCTGCGAGCGATGGCGGACAAACGAGCTGGTCGAAGGTGTCAGTGCAACGTCACTGTGATGAATGTTGCAGGCAAATATACCGAGTACTGAGCGTATTGTTTAAACGTAGCGGCGACGTTCGAAAACGAAAAGTGAGTTTGTTCTTCTGCAACGTTTTCCATTGTTCGAACTAAAGGGGTCGGCCGCATCCAGATCAAGCCACGTGGCTCTGTTTGTTTCTAAAGCTCTTGCTAAACATCTTACTCACATACCACTACCACACCACCATGGTACGTCCACATCCTAGAGACAAAAACATACTGATCGTCTTTTTGGCACGTAACGAAGAAAAGGCGCAATCGATGCTATATCGCTTCCGCGAGGCCCAAGCAGCAGAGCTGGGTCTCGGTACCCGCACAGACAAACGACCCAAGATGGCCAGCGCATGTAAAAGCCTACGTGAATGCAAGCGGTGGCGAGGCGAGATCATCCGGGAGATAAGTAGAAAGGTGTCCAATATCCAGGACTGTGTGCCCTGTTTGCTCACATCGTGTTCATCCTATTCACCCACGTCATCATCTGCAGCTGGTCTGAACAACTACAAGGTGTGAGACTTGAACGACGAAATAAACATGTTGATGCGCGAAAAGCGACATTGGGAGAACCAGATCGTCACGCTCGGAGGTGCAAACTACAGACGAAACGTTGCCATGCTCGACGACGACGGCAAGGAAGTACCTGGTACCAAAGGCTACAACTTCGTCCTACTCGTATTTTCTTTCCCACACAATTCATGTTGCTTACCTGTTCACAATCATCAGGTACTTTGAACGTGCCAAAGAGCTCCCCGGTGTCCGCGAACTGTTCCAAAGTCGAAAAAAGGAGGAAGAGGAAGAAAGCCAGGCTTTGGCATATTACAAAAAGTTTATGCACCAAGGACCAGCTTACTTTGGCGACCTGGACAAGACACAGTCAGGGAGCGACTTGATCAAATATGAGCGGGAAGCAGAGGAAGCCAAGTGGCGGGAGGCCCAACTGCGTATTCGTGGCGTGCTCGAGATTCCGGCGGATAATCCCATACCCGATATTCCCCGTGGTCCCAAACAGTCGTCTGACTCATCGCCTGCGAATGCCTCATCATCGACTAATGGTGCAAAACGGAAAGCCGACGGTGATGTCGATATGGTCGACAAGGATGGCCCCCCGCCCGACAACGCCAAACAATCGAAGACAGACCTGGCTCAGAAACCAGTCACACCAATTCCTGCACCGAACTCGATGCAAGCCCATGCCCAGCTGGCAGCATCGTACATATCGTTCCTCTCCGCAGAGGATCTCCTACCACCGAAAATGCCGACGAGAGAAGAAATGGAAGGCGTGCTACTAAAACTACAGAAAGAGGCACTGGTGAACGAGTTTTTTGGGGATTCGAAACTGTAATTTTATACATTGTTGTATCTCATCGGACCGCTCGCACACGCTGATGCCCTGCTTCGTTTGTATCTATGCGTTTTGGCGCGACACAGGGAGGCGAGATAGTTCAGCTGAGATCTCCCATGGCCACAGGCAACTCGAGCAAGCTCTGTCCTGTATCTCGTCTCTTCGGGCCCCGGACGACCAAGTCTGCTTGTTGGCTGCAACCAACGAAGTGAGCTGAGAAATAAAGGTGTAGATCCCAACCCGTTCTATATCTCACAGTCGCATTCGCAAAAGCAGCTTGCGATTCGTGCTTTGGATGTCGGATGCCGTCTTCAATGCGTGTGCATACAGTTCCGCCCTATGGTCCGTCTTCTTTGCCCTTAGGATCTAGAAGTGGAATGAACACCTCAGCGGGACCACACTGCGACCGGCGAATCATTACCTTGTTCTGACTGTCCATCCATCCCTGAATTTGACCACTCTGGATGAGTGCGACGACTTCATGTTCGACTTCCTCGATACTCCAACCAAACGCCACTGCCATCTGGTCAAGGCGAATCGTCTCGAACGGTTGGAAGTAGAGTACGGCGGCGGCGTGCCTCAGATGTTGAGCGACATCGTTTACATGCACTCCCAGGTGTATATCTATGTAATGCCTCGTCTATTCCAACGATCTGTCGGTGCAAATAATAAAATAATATAACCAAATCTCACCGAATATCTGGAGAGGACCTCGAGCGAAGTTTTGAAATCGCTGGACATGTATGCTCGGATAACGTCGCGATGTACAGGGAGAAGACAGGATTTTGGAGGAGCTGCGATTTGATAGCAGGGCGGGACAGACTGGCGAGTGCACATAGCGTGCCGTAGATGGCAATATCGCCCAGAGCAACGAGCTGATCGTTTGAAGTCTTTAGTGGAATACAAACGACCAAGAGTGTAGTTCTCACCTTGCCCACCCAATCGCCAAGTTGTTCTGGGGGATCGAGTCGCAAGAACAACGAGGCTGCCTTCTCGTAATTACCCTGTCCGAGGTGCGAGAGAGCCATGGCAAGATCGAGCTTTGACTGCACCTGCTCGCGCTCGGGGCTAGATTTCTTGGGCGCGGACTGAGTCGAGGCGGCGGTCGAACCACCCTCAGTGCTACTAGTAGTCGTTGCACCTGCACTTTCCAAGGCCGCGTCTGCTTTGAAAACATAGGACGATATGTGTGAGTAGTTGCGTTGCTCGATCACGAGCTGCGACTGCGACCGATCATCTCTGCGGGCTCAACAAAACTTAGTAACCCCAACGTACCTCGAGCACGGAAAGACACATGTCCAGTACATGCTGACTCGTCGAACAATACTTGCGCGATTTCAGTGCCGAGGCGGAATCACCAGTGGCACGATTGTGCTCTCCGAGATCTCTGCTCCATCATCAACGGACCGCACCCATCGCACATACAAATGGCGTCCCCACCACCACGCACCCGTATGCTCTCCTTGATCATGTTGTTCGTGTACGTCTTGAGCTCGACCTCGAGCTTCGTCCGCTCTCCCACGTTTTTCTTTGTCACTTCCTCAACATCTCCCACAGGCGGTAATCCCTGACCCTCAGGCAGCGCTGCGGTGTCCGCATACGCCGCCAGGGCCACCTGGACGAGCGATGGGTCGCGGAGATGGTAGACGTGCACGAGTGCGAGCCCGAGTGCCTGTGGGGCGATGGCGGGGCAGGACATCGTGATGGCGACGAGTCTGTCCACGGCGGTCCGACCTGTGGTCAAGGTCTGCGAGCGGCGCTCGTCGGGGCTCGTGATGGTACTCGCCTATGTAGCTGGCTATGTAGGCGTCGAGATCAAACGGATGGGCATCGTCGACGGAGCGGGCTTGTCGTGGTTGTGTCGAGTGTTGATTCGCGACTTCAAAGTCGATCGGGTCCACGTCCATCATGGCCGCGACGATCTGAGGATGCGGTGGGGGTTGGGAGGAAGCAGCGGCGTCGGATGTCGAATTTGGTGATCTCAGGCATGGCTGTAACCTCTAATGCGGGCACTAGACTGCGTGAGGTCGTGGGTTCGACTCCCAGTGTCCACCGATCTTTATCCTCTTCCATTTTCCCCCTGCTCAGACCGAAGAGGGCCCAGCCAAAAATGCACCGAATCTTTCGTGATGCGCAGGACAGTCGGTGTAATTACTCGAAACGCTCCCATGCATGCTTCTCGTACTCTTTTAGCTTTGCTTTGCGCTTCGTCGGCCTGCAAAATGTATTTGAGTGTGAGGTCATGGAGTAAGGGAATTAAGTGCTTACAGTACAGGAACACGAGGCTCGATCAATGCCCGTTGCTGAAGGCTCACAAAGCGATCGCAGAACAAATTTCCCTCAGGCTATCGGACGCAGCGTCAACGAAAGGCCATCCATATCGGTCTGCCGCTTACCTTGAGATTTCTGAGGCTCTCGCTCAGATCTTCCCCGATCTGTACCTCGACATCATTTTCGGGAACACGGTGCTTTCCAAGCCGTTGTCCGGCGAGGCCTTTTCATAGCTTCAGCCGGAGGGTAAGCTGTCGCGCTAGCCGAGCTTGTTGCTGGCCATCCGCAAGCTTGACAAGGTCAGAACGGAGCGACTTGACCTGGCTGACCGAATTGAGGAGGCATTTTCGGAAGGCTTTCTCGGCCAACGCGTGTTTCTGGGAAGACCCTTCCGTCAGTCGTTGTCACAATCACAGGTCATCGCAGAGGCAAACCTCTGCTTTCTGCTTCGCTATCCGTGCACGCTGTTGTTTGGTTTTCTTCGCAGGTAGTCTCTTTGGCACTATGGCGAGCGTGTTGGGTATCACCTCGTCGTCGTCTTTGATCTCGTCAATGACCATCCCAGCAGGGACTCCCTCTATAACGTCATCTGCACTCGCTTGATCGATCTGTTTTCGAGCCTCCAGGATACGACCAGCTTCTTCTTGCTTCCGTTGCTCGATCCTGTAAGCTTGCAGAAGTAGTTCTTTGTGTGCCTGCACCAGCGGATTATAAGAGGCACCCGGATGGGGAACAGACACCGCAGGCACATTGATCACGTCTCATGGGCGCTCGAGGTCGGGTTTCTGTCACGCCATGTTCACGGCTCGCTCGCGGGAATATGGATACACCTTACCTTGATCGCACGCTTGTGGACCGCCTCTAACCTGTCTGGTATGATTTCTTCGACAACCGGTGCATCCCATAAATCGTGGCCCCACTATGCTTGACAGCATATGAGATATCGATGGGAGCACTCCCCGCGCCGAATTCAGTGGGATCCATGATAGCATTAAATAGCCCTTTTCGGGGACGCTTTGCGATTCGCAACAATCGCTCCTTGTCTGCGTGGGAAATCTTTGACCCAAATGGTTTCGCAGCGCGCGAGACGACTGAAGGCACGGCGGACCGTTGCGAGATGATTTTAGCAGACATCTGTTGTAGCTTCGAATATCGAGGCAACGACTTTCGAACTGGAGCAGATGCTCAACGTTGGAAACGCGTACGAGAACAGAAACCCAACCTCGTTCGTCACCCTTGGTATCGACTACGAACAGCTGGTCGTCCGTTTGTTTTTGTAACATCGAGCTGCGGGTCGGCACAGCGTTGGCAAAGAACGTGATGAACACTCAGAGATGGTACACTCACCCGACGACTCGTTCCTCTGCTCGAAGGCTCTCTAGTCCTTCCTCGACAGGCTGGAGATCGATGTTCTTTCTCCATGCTCGCTTTCCCTTGCGACTCGACTGAGAAAGCTGGGAAGGCGCGCCAAGCTTGGACTTGACTGTTTTTTAGCTGCCTGTGATGAGGCACTGGAGGAAGTTGCGGGCGTGGTCAAACTCATATCAGCGCAAGCCAAGCTCAACCTTTTCTCGCCCAGCATCATGGGTGGTGTGTTACACAATCATACCTTCCTTTCCTCAGACCCTTCAAGTTGTTCTGTTAGCAGTCTCTTTTTTGTACGCGATAGGTGACGACTTTGCAGTGCCTTACAACAATCTCTCGGAGAGTCTTCTTTCGTTCAAACCGATCAGCATGCTTTGAAACTTCCACTTTCCTGGTGTTATAGGACAACGGAAGGCCCCCAAGGTTTGCACATCATAGCGCGTAGTCAACTGATATGCCCAGACAGGTCAGGCGTTCCACAGACACGCTGAGCTATAGATACTCCCAAAGGTCGTCATCTGCACCGTTTGGACAGAGCTGAGAGCCACCTGGCGTATTTGTAGGATCTTTCCTTTCAACGAACCCTCGGGCGACCTCAGAGTACGTTCTCTTGAAACCCAATGCATCTAGTCTTTCCCACTCCCACAACTTCCAGTTCTCTTCGAAATCCGATTCTTCCTCCGAAATGGGGAATTCTTATGACCTCAAAATCCTCATTACCAGTCCTCCCTGTCATTCAATGTACGCTGAGCGGTGTTCCAGTGCATGGGGTATTAGACGTACCTCGTGTGCGTCTCTTCCTCGCCTGATACCACGCAATGTCAAGAAGCGAAAGGGTCGCATGTCTTCCTCTTGACAGCACTGGAGAATGTTCGTCTTCCCATGGCTGAAACCCGCCAACTTCGCGGTGGCGTTCCTCCCGATCGGACATGACCGTTTCTTCACTGAATAGGACCCGCCTCCCGTCTCAATCCCATCCAGGATCATGTATCAAAGTGGGCTTGGCAGATCGCCTACGCCTGGGCGTTCCCCGCTGTCAACATCCATGCGTTGAGCAATTTCCGTCGAGTCTGACGTGGATGGCTTACCTTTGACCTCTGCCACACCATCGTCTCAACGTGAGCACCCCAAGGTACTGGCGTGTGGCATCTCTTCAGTGTCGCCATGGATTTTACACGGAAAGAGCGGATGGATTTTGGTACTTGATGTCCTTGCTCTCTACTACATATTATATGTAGGAAGATCTAGGCCCAGGAGTCAAGCTCGAAGTCGAGCTCAAGACGTACACGAACAACATGATCAAGGAGAGCATACGGGTGCGTGGTGGTGGGGACGCCATTTGTATGCGCGATGAGTGCGGTCCGTTGATGATGGACCACAGATGACGTATAGAGATCTCGGAGAGCACAATCGTGCCACTGGTGATTCCGCCTCGGCACTGAAACACTTGACAAAATCACGCAAGTATTGTTCGACGAGTCAGCATGTGCTGGACATGTGTCTTTCCGTGCTCGAGGTACGTTGGGATTACTAAGTTTTGTTGAGCCCGCAGAGATGATCGGTCGCGCTCGCAGCTCGTGATCGAGCAACGCAACTACTCACACATATCGTCCTATGTTTTCAAAGCAGACGCGGCCTTGGAAAGTGCAGCTGCAACGACTGCTAGTAACGCTGAGGGTGGTTCGACCGCCGCCTCGACTCAGTCCGCGCCCAAGAAATCTAGCCCCGAGCGTGAGCAGGTGCATGGCTCTCTCGCACTTCGGACAGGGTAATCACGAGTTTTTGCGCCCTTCGATAACCTTTGTACGTCGTATTGAACGGAGGTCATAGATCTACATACAACTTGTGAGGGTGTCACATCGTGCTAAGGAATAACGCCTAACATCCTGAACTCGAGTGCTACTAGTATTTGCAGCTAACGTGTCGTAGAGCTTGGCCCTGATACCATCGTCATGTTGATCACAACACATTCGGCAAACGAGCCACACACCTGGCGGATAATCCAGCTCTTCATCGCTGAGATACCATGCGACGACTGTCGTTCACCCGGAGCAGGCGTAGCAATGCATTGCAGACCTGCGCGCTTATACATGCGATCTATGTTACAAACAGTCAATGTTCCGTACAACCATGCAACATGTCGTCCGTTTAAATTATACAATCGGCCGGCGTTGCGTCTACGTAAAACGGCTTTGTCGTTACACCTCTGGGAACAGGGAAGGGGGGCTGGGTTTCGGAAACGCCCCTGTGGCCGAAGCGAACACTGGTTTCTCTCGGCCACGTTCTGTCGCACGCAGTGCTTCCAGTTTTCGTACGTTCCCGTCGTTGCGATCAACGCGAGCAACCCACCCAGGGATTCTCAATATCCAAAGTCATACACGTGGCCCAGCGCATCCAAACGGAGATGAAGCACGGGGGAACGGTTCGTGGTTCGTGCGGCAGGGGCGTTAGGTCAGTGATAACACCCACTGGTCGCCAACGGAACTAGGAACCACGCGCCGTCGACGGATGTCACCATCCGAACACCCTTTTTTTTTTACAAAACGTGATCGTCAGAAAAGAGAGTGGGGTCAACGACCTAGATACTCACTCCTCGTGGAACTCGACTCCGCCGACAGCTCGCCCGAGGCTTGGATCGAAGCACCGCACGGCGTCGCGCATGCTCCCGGCGAGCGACACGGGCCCACAAACGCCGACGAACACACCGTTGCACCCATGGCCACCAGTGAGCGTGGCGCGGACAAGGCCGCCGAGGTGTTTGACGAGCTTGGGGCGCCCGGGAGAGAGGGTGATGCCAGGCGGGAGGTACATGCCGTCAAACGATTTGGTCGGCGCGCGGGTGTAGAAGACGGAGATGCGCAGGCGAGCGGCAGTACTCTGGGAAATGAGCGACGTAAAAAGAGGGATAATGGGGGTGAGTGAAGCTGAAAAGGCTCAATGAGCACGCTATGGAAAGGGGAGGGCCAGACGAAAAACACAAACCAGGATCCGCAATGCACCAGACAATGTCGATGTCGGTGACATTGCTCGATACGCCGGATCGGACAAGATCTTGGACTGCAGATAACGCAAACGTCACACCGCTTCCGCCGACGACAAATAGGGCCCCAGAGTAACCTGGAATCACGGTATTACCTACACCACCTGTCGGCCGGTCAGCATAGCATGCAACATGGTAAGCTTCTGGATGCATACCATACGGGCCTTCCACCATCACCTTGACATTCCTGCCAACTTCTTGCCCCCGCTCGCCATACACCGATGTACTCGCCATCTCGTACACCTTGGAGGACCACCTGCCAGTTTTCTTGCAGAGCAAAGCTAGGCCCTCCTCTG
>JBBPKV010000567.1:0-11220 GCA_038089455.1 Tylopilus cf. leucomycelinus
TGTCCCAACACGTTATGGCAAGAGCAGAGCTTGAGGCTCTATTGGAAAACTTTATCATCAGGCTAGGTGGTAGGCAACAGTTGATACGCGAACTCCTTTTCGCTACATCACTGACCTCATTGAACCTTGTTTGAGGTCTTGATGGGTGGCCATACCAACTGATGAGCGAGATGCCAGGGCATGGAAATAACCTTATTTCTGCCTCCCCACATTTCAGGATAAGTACTGATGAACGACGTGTGTATCGAATTAGGCTACAAGGATCAAACCTTGACCATGTCGACGTTTAGACTTATACCATAGGTGACCATTGGCATTCTCCTCCCTCATCCAACACAGGAAGTTCCTCATTGCCTGGAAGCTTCTCCTTCAACCCCTTAAGCCTTCAAGTCCCTTCCTTCCTTCGTCCTCCGTCTATAAATACACCAGGGACCTTATCGGAAGCTGTGGTCTATCCCCCGACATTAACGCGGGAAAATCCCATGACACAGCCGAGATCCGAAGACCCTGAGTCTGGAACAAATCGCCAGACACTACAAGAAGACGAAGTCCCTCGTCTTGGCACTCCTTCTTCTGCTCCCAACGAACCATCATCCTCACAATCACCTCCTGCTTACTATACGTGCAATGAACTTCCACCTTCTTCTCCTGATTCTCCTCGTTTCCTCCCTTTTCCTCAACCTCCTTGGTCAAGCGGCGAACACGGACTTGGAGTCCTCGATCGCGTCATCCGGAGCCTCAGAAATATCAGGCTCTCAAGCGACAGATCACGAGTGGTCTTTCCACACCCCCCTCCAACAGCCCGACCTCCCTACCAACCTGCTCGACGACCCAAACCAAATGTACGAGTTAGATGACGAAGTGGTCCTTTTATATCCACAGGACCCACTTCCCGAGCAGGAAGATGAGGAGGACGCACCGCCGGTACTAGTTCCTCGTCTTCGCGACGAAGAACAAGACGTGTCAGGTGTTGCCAGGTTGGACGGTCAGATCCCTCCTCATTCACTTGTTGCATATGTGGAGGAGCTCACTCGCATATCTGGTGTTCAAACAGGTGTATGTGTGGAGGACGCCACCATTGGAGTTGGTGTCCAAACGGACCAGGGTCTTCTTCCCTTGGTCCCCACACACCCGGTCAATCCCGTCGCCCTCGCCAAAACCCTATGCCCGTTCCAGGAAGTCTCCCCCTCTCCATATCTCCTTCCGTCTCCACTCCAGGGACCGCGCCCCCTCGATTACGCCACCTTGGACGAATGCGGATCACAAGTACCGGACTTCGCAGACCCAGCACCCCAATTCCCGGAGCTGGTCCCAGTCAATGGGATCTATGCTCCATTGATCCCATTCCCCCAACTCGACAGACGCCCTCGAGACCAGCAACAGAGCTACGGACTGGCGATCGACTACCTAGTCGACCCATCCAACGTCGCCACCGAAGAGTCTCTCGAGGACAGGGAAGCACAACTGGTCCCGACCCTGATGGAGAGGGTCCCCATGTATCTCTTCCACCGACAGATCCCCCTCATCGCGAGCCGACTCGTCGAAGCCCGGACCAGAATCCCGGACCAGAACTACCAATACGGTCTGGACCGGACTCACCGACATGCAATGACAGTCGGACTTAACCTGCTCCATGCAGGCGTCACCGGACTTCTCCAAGATCGTAATCCGGTACTCGAGGGGACGATGTACTATGGAGAAAGTACCTCGTCGGTATTAGAAGGTATGGGTTGGGCATTCCCGTCCCAGTATCATTATAGCACCCGCCACTCGCTCGTTCATGAACAAGGGTTCGAGATTTTCAACCGTCTTACCCACCCTTACAGCCAAATGAGGAGGATTCATGAACACGGCCAACCGAACCTCGTAGCAAGCGAACTCCTACCGGTGATCGAGCGCGACCCCATTACGGGAGATCTACGCGCAAACGTCTTATACCCAAGCGATCACCAAGAAGCGGACGACTACTGGCACAACAACCACGACGGTACTCCGCTTTTCCGGGTTCGGATGGCAAGGTGCACATCGGGAATAGAAAGGGACAGGCATGCGGATGTTCCAACCCAGTCAACATGGAACTGTTATGATCCTATGCTTTTCCCTACACTTTTTCCTATGCTTACCCTTGTACACACCAGACCTTGGGTTCGAGTCCCAACTGGTGACCTTTCCTTGACTAATCGCTTCTTTTTGACATCCATATGATTAGTCAACGGCCCGCTTTGTCATTTCCACTATGTCACGCTTCGTCAGCGATGGCGCCATTCTTACCTCATTCAGACTTCTTATTGTGCCATCACTTTGTCATTTCCACTATGTCACGCTTCGTCAGCGATGGCACCATTCTTACCTCATTCAGACTTCTTATTGCGCCATCGCTTTGTCATGCTCGCTAATACTGATTAGTCATCATGACTAATCCGCTTACTCATCAATCTCCTCGTAGTATATATACTCGCCTCCACAGTCATGTATTCCCTAGCTTAGTCTTATTGATATTCTCTCGCTCCCAAGCCTTGACCTCTAAGCTCGATCACTACCTTCGGTAGCTTGATCCCTTTGACATAGTCTGGTAGTTGTCGACCGTCGACTACTAGAACCCTCCGGGTATCACCAGAAGAGTGTTACCTCGTCCTTACGACTTCGTCGTTAAGGAATCCTCGCTGCCACAGGCAGAGCCCTTGCACTTGGGACGTTGCGTCTCTTCGTGAGTACCTCCCCAAGGTGCACCTTTGACAGCTAGTCTACGAACCTTGAACGGTCGTAACAAAAGACTAAGCTCACCCCACTACGGCTATCATCGGATAAGCCATCATTGTGGACTGACGCCCCTCTCTTTGGTCCATCCCTCGATTGAGGCCCCAACCTCTAGACTCTGAATCGTCCGACGACGAAACCCTTGACCACCCCACCCGAACCCTCAACCCTGACCTTCCGATCACAGAAGACGACCCCACTGTTACTAGCCTCGCCCACGAATTTACCCACGCTGTAAGAGAGGTGAACAAGGTGTGGGTGCTGACCACCAAGGTGAATGGTGAAGTCGAGCTAAATGAAGGGAGCGAGTAAAAGCTCGTCCCAGGGATTCCAAAGGCGACCAAGGTAGAAGGGGTAGCTAAGACAATAATCCTTGCTTGGGATAGACCGGTCCGGCGTAGTCCGGACTGTTAACGAATGGTCCGAAATATCGGACTACGAAGGACGAACAAGCGGCGATGGAACGAATGGCAAACGGCGAAGAGACGAATGGGCGAAACGGCGGCGAGGATACGAACGGAGAGGGACTCGAACGGAAACTGAAAACGAAGTGAAACCCGATTAGTCCTATTCAAATGCATGATACAAGTCTTTATAGTCCGGGCATTTTCCCAGGACTGAGTATAAACATGTGGTCCTGTCAAAGGACGCCACAAGGTCAAGTCAAAGGACCATATGAAACTGTCAACGAAGATTTGTAGTCCAAATGAAATACTGTCCGATCTGTGACTGATGTAACTGCGACAGAAAGGTGACTTATGACTTGTTCGAAGTGACAGATGTCGAAGAAAATAAGAAAATAAAAGATCGAGTCCGAACTCGGACTACGAACAGGACTGAAAAGCGGACTGTCAATCGGACTCGGACTGACGAAATACGCACGGATAGAAATGGACCGACATCGGACCGACACGAGACACGATGGACATCTTGAACACGATGGAAGGCACCTGTACGAGAACCTGAACTGACGTGAGAAACCGGTCTGTAAACGTAGAGAGCGACGAGCTCCTACATCACATCCAAGAGGACGAGATCTCTGGGTTTAAACTCTTGATTCTTTGGAGATTCAATACTCATGGATTGCGCAACCTTCTCAAGAGCGTAGTGCACTTCCTTCCATAATTCACTCATGGTGGTCACAAAATCTTGAGCGGAGGGATTTCGATAAGTCAATTTAGGACTATTGACTTCTGTTCAGGGCTTTTGTCCATAGACTAACTTGAAGGGCAATAATCCCATTACTCGTGTGATCTTGGCGTTGTGAGTGAATTCTGCTAACGCTAGCCACTCTACCCAGTCAGATTGCTGATGATTGGTATATATACGGAGATACTGTTCAATCTCCATATTGTACTGTTCTGTCTGCCCATCTGTTTGAGGGTAAAACACGGTTGACGGATTTCCGGTGATTTGCAATCCGTTATAGACTTCTTTCATGAATGATGATATGAACTGGGGACCCCGATCTGAGATAACCATTCTGGGTAATCCGTGTAGCTTAAAAATGTGGTCACGGAAAATCTTGGCTACCCCCAAGGTGGTTATTGTCGTATTAACCGCGAATAGTCTCATCATTTTGGAAAACCTGTCTACAACCACCAATATGGCGTCCTTCCCTTGTGACTCTGGTAAAGGGCCGATGATATCGACCGAAATGATCTCCCAGGGTTCCGTCGGCACTTTGTTTGGGTGAATAGTGACAGGGACTCTTTTTGGTTTTGTCCTCTGACAAACATCACATCCCTTAACATAGGTTTCGACGTCCTTTCGGATAGTGGGCCAATAGAATTTTTCCATGACGGCGTCTCTTGTTCATTGTATCCCCGGATGACCACTCAGAGGATGATCATGACATTGTTTTAAGATTTTCTCTTGTAACTCATTATCTTTTGGTACGTAGAGTAAATCTTTATATTTAATGAGACTCCCATTACGACTCCATACTTCTGGATGTTGTCTTAATCCCTTATGTACATAGGATTCCGTTTTGTACATCAAAGGTGGGACAAGGTCACTAATTGTGGTGAAGGAGTGCACAGCAGCTTCAACTTCATGAGACAACGAGACAGGGAGGCGCTCTGCAGCCTCTACCATAGTCTTTGCATCGAACAATTGATCTGGCAAGAGTATTTTTTCTTGATTTTCTTGTTTGGATTCTTTGTAGTCAGGTCGACGAGATAATGGATCAGCTGGATTGGTTTTCCCTGATCAATGTATAATCTTGAAATGATACTCTTGTAGGATCTGTTGCCATCATGCTTGTCGTCGATTTAGATCTTGGGGCTTTCGGAAGAATTCGAGGTTCTTATGATCGGTTAAGATTTCGAATTCCTCTTCTGCGTCGAGAAGGTAATGTCTCCATTCTTTCAAGGTGAACATTACAGCGGCCATTTCCAAATCCGCAGCATGATAGTTCTTCTCAGCGTCTGCTAAGGATCTAGAAATGAAGGCGATGGGTCTCCATACTTTTTCCTGTTGTTGGGACAGAATGGCTTCTAATCCAATTCCTGAACCATCAGTCTCTATTCTTAACTTTCCCAAATTTTGTGGCATCACTAGCATAGGGGCAGTGGTGATGGCATTCTTGAGTTGTTCAAACATGGATTGACATTCGAGAGTCCATTCGAATTCCTTATTCTTAGATGTCAATGCATTCAGGGGTCGTGCGATCTGTGTGAACCCTTTCACGAAGCGTCTATAGAAATTCAAGAATCCTAAGAATCCTCGTAATTCTTTCTGTGTCTTTGGGACTGGCCATTCGGTTACTCCTTTGACCTTAGTTGGATCTACTTTGATGACATTGTGTCCCACGATTAATCCGAGATAGTTGGTTTCTTTTTGTTCAAACGTGCATTTCGTGTGTTTTAGAAACAATTTATTATCTTGCATAATCTGTAGAACCTCTCGTACGATTTCTCGATGTTCTTCGAGGGTTTCGGTGAAGATCATGATGTCATCAATGTAGACTACCACCTTTCCACAGTTAATCAGATCTCGAAAGATGTGATTCATCATTGTTTGGAAGGTCGCTGGAGAGTTGGTAAGTCCAAAGAACATTACTAGAGGTTCGAAGAGGCCTCTATTGGTGCAGAAAGCAGCTTTCCACTCATCTCCTTCTTTGATACGGACATTGTTATATCCCCATCGTACGTCTAGGAGCGTGAAGTATTTTGCTACCTTCAACTTGTCGACTAACTCTGAGATTAACAGTAATGGATACCGATTCTTAATAGTTATCTCGTTGAGTTTTCGATAATCCTATACTGGGCGTAATCGTCCATCTTTCTTCTTTATAAAGAAGAAGGCTGATGCGAATGGGGATTTAGACGGGCGAATTCTTCCTGTGTCCAGATTTTCTTTTAGGAATTCTTCAAGTTCCTCCTGTTCCTTGGTTGTCAGACTATAAGTTTTACAGTCGACCTTGTGATTTCCTGGGAGTAGTTCTATTGCATGATCCCAGGGTCGTCGAGGGGGAAGTTGATCGAAGTTTTCCTTCGCAAAGACGTCCTTGAAGTCATGATAATGCTCTGGAACTACTTCTTCAAAGCTTTTCGTGTACTTTGTTTGATCGGCTTTGATGGCTAGTTCCGTTGCGAGATGAGTTTGTTGACTTCGTTGGTATTCATCAATGTCGAGTGAGAATAGTCTCTCCCCTTCACTAGGATGGAAGTCCTCCGGACTGATGTGGTAAGGTGTGTGATTGCCCTTGCAACGAAAGGCAATGGTCGCCAGTCGCCAATCGATGGCTGGGTTATGGAGTCGTAACCAATCGAAACCCAGGAAGATCGAATGGGTGCTCAAATTGGTAATGGCGAGGGCGATCTTTTCATGGTGGTCGTGGATAACGAGTTCGACCACACAGAAAGAGGTGATGTGACCACGAGAATTGGGAGTTCCATCTACATTGTAGACAGGGATGGGACGAGGTAGAGGATGGATTTGGAGGTTGTGTTTCGTGACAAAGGCTGAGTCAATGGAGGAACCGGTACATCCCAAATCGACGAGGGCCTTTGTCAGAATCTCGGATAGGTTGTCAGTGATGATGGTCGTTGCGACTTCCAGAGTATTGTGTGAGCGAGTCGTGGATCTCCGTACGAAACGGGGTTTATGTTGAAGCTCACGAAGGACAAGATGTGTCTCTGGTTCGGATAGATGACAGATATCTTTGACGAGATCCGGTGTAACCTCTGGGAGGCGGGATTCATGAACAAATGAACGAAGGTGTTTAAGGGCGTGGGGTTGTTCCTTGTGTTCACAAACCTTTTTGATCCAGGAGGTCATCCAGGGATCCACCGTGTTCATCCAAGAAGTATCACGATGCGGGGTAGAGACAGGGAGGCGCGAAGCAGCTTCAACTGTAGTCTCTTCTCGAGGTGAGCACACGGCAGCTTCAACCTCCTTTGGACGTGATAAGATCCAGATGGTCTTAACCTTTTCCACTCTAGCTGTTGTATTATTCCGGGGGCACACGGCAGCCACTCGTCGGGGTAATCTTCCTTTTGGAATCAGATTGTAGGAAGATTCAGTCTCAATCTTGTCAATGGGTAAAAGAGAGTATTTATTGGGCGAGATTGTAGTAATAGGACATGTAGTCGACTGAGTAACTACTGTCCGGCTGTTTTCGATCTTAGTAATTTTGTCAGCTAACTCTTTTGCTGACATGTATTCGATTGCAACTCCTCGGAATTGCATCGTTCGCACTTCTCGAGGGCGTGGTTTGAAGTGTTCCTTACATGGCCAGGGTTGGCCACACTTGAAGCATTTGCCCTCGGCTTGTGCTTTCCCGGTATCTATGGGCACTCTTTGTCCACTGAACGTACCCACTTGGTTCGGGTGGATGATGGTGGAGATCGCCAGAGCGCTCTGCTGCTTCGACGATGATCCTTCCACTTTTGGCCATTGACTTGCGAAGGGAATCCGATCGTATGTCGATCCCTTCTTCCTTTCGTCAATCTCACAGAGTACCTGATCCGCGCAGATCAACGCTTCTCTCCATGCTTCGAAGTCCTCGCCCTCGAGAAGATCGGGCTTGGATCGTTCGACATATTCGACTACGTCGTTTTTAATTGCCCTCCTTATCAGTCGAATGAGTGGGCGGCTCATCGACTTGAGATTGTATCTGGCTTGGAGAGCCAGATGTTCGATGTAGGAGCTCGTCGCTCTCTACATTTACAGATTGGTTTCTCGCGTCAGCTCAGGTTCTCGTACAGGCACCATCCCTCGTGTTCAAGATGTCCACCGTGTCTTGTGTCGGTCCAATGTTGGTCCATTTCTATCCATGCGTAGTTCGTCAGTCCGAGTCTGATTGACAGTCCGCTTTTCAGTCCTGTTCGTAGTCCGAGTTCAGACACGATCTTTTATTTTCTTATTTTCTTCGACATCTATTACTTCGAACAAGTCATAAGTCACCTTTCTGTCACAGTCACATCAGTCACAGAGCGGACAGTATTCCATTTGGACTACAAATATTCGTTGACAGTTTCATATGGTCCTTTGACTTGACCTTGTAGCGTCCTTTGACAGGACCACATGTCTATACACAGTCCTGGGAAAATGCCTGGACTATAAAGACTTGTATCATGCATTTGAATATCATCACTTATCAGGTTTCACTTCGTTTTCAGTTTTCGTTCGAGTTCCTCTCCGCTTGTATCCTTGCCGCCGTTTCGTCCATTCGTCTCTTCGCCGTTTGCCGTTCATTCCATCGCCGTTTGTTCATCCTTCATAGTCCGATATTTCGGACAATTCGTTAACAGTCTGGACTACGCTGGACTGGCCTATTCCAAGTGAGAACTATAGTCTTAGCCACCCCTTCTATCTTGGTCGCCTTTGGAATCCCTGGGACGAGCTTATACTCGCTCCCTTCATTTAGCTCGACTTCATCATTCACCTTGGTGGTCAGCACCCACACCTTGTCTACTTTTCTTACATCGAGACGAACGAAGTAATCTTCGACCGTCTCTTTTCCTTGGGTGAGCTTGTACAGCTTGTCTTCGGCTTGGCGATGGAGGCCAGCCAGCTTGAATGTTCCTTCCAACTGTTTAAGGAACGTTGGGAAGGGAATTGTCGCAAGTCTATCGACATTGTTCTGGAGGTAGAGATCCACGAATCTACCAGCAGCGTTGTCACCCTTCATGTATGAGAGTGTCATTATCATTTTGTCCTTATTGGACGGCATTCGTTCGAAACCACTAAAGTACAAGGATAGCTGTCTACACCATTGTACAAACTTTTTCTTGTCGCCATTGTACATATCCGGTTTGGCTGCTCGCAACTTTCCACGACCGCCAGAGGGTTCTCTCTCGGTAGGAACCGTCGTTGGGAATAAGTGAGAGGGTAATCTCGATGACGTCATACGGATGTTGGATGGAGGTACGAGGGGATGACAGATGGAAGTGGAAACGTTTGACTCTGTAGAGTCGGTCCTTGTGATGGTCGCACACGTCTGCGGATGAAGGAATGGGGAGGTGACACACAGGGGAAGATGTTGTGGCGAGGAAGGGCGTGGAGCGATAATGATGTTCCCAGCAGCGAAGATGGGCATTGGTCCTACAGCTTGGGGACCAAGTTGTTGGGCTGCTTCCGACCATGCTTGTAAGGCGACGACGTAGTTTTGGATGTCGTCGTCGGTAGGGGCGAGAGTGGGAGTAGACTCTGAGAGAGTCTGGGCAAGGTCGGAATATGAGGGAGTGTGGGACATTTCGCGTTATCCGAGATCAGGTTATGGGTAAGAGAGGCTTCACCTGATTCGAATTGAAGGCGGGAGGATGGATTGACCAAGCGCTCAGCAGCTACGAGGTCAAGGGGACAAGTCCAACAATAAAATATCGTGGACAAGGCTAAAAAAAAGGTCTTGAGGAGATAAATTTGAAGAGCTCTTGAGGAGAAGCGTCTTCGGGTCTTCTTCGGCGTGTCGATGTTGGTCGGGTTGCAGCTAGGTCCACACCGGGAAGAGGATACCCAATACTGCACTAACTCGTAACGTGAGTTATGACGACATGACAATGCCTGTAATCACGCGAACAGGGGTGGCTCTACCATGTCCACCTTACATCGACAGCCTCTAGCGCTCCGCGAATACGCCCCCTAGTGCACTATGGGGAATAGCAACTTTATTCTTATTTAATGAGCAAGTTCTCGCAAAATGCGATAGGCTGGCTCTACGGCGAACGACCATATGTATAGCGTGGGAGCGGTGCTAGTCTGCCTAGCATCAAGTGCTAGAACTCTTGTTCCCTTAAGCCTGGGACCCGGCTATACCACAGCGATGAGAGAATAGATGGAGGAGTATAAGCTCCTGTCCAAGGCTTCGCTTTCTGTTGAACGGAGACCTCGCCAGCTATGACCTTGCCTTTTTGCCTAAGCACAGGGGGTCATGCTAGATGCAAGGGCATTCTCGAGAAAGTTATGGAGGAAGGATAAAAGTCGAGAGTAAAAGGGGAGCAAGGACAAGTGTCGGTGCTCAAGGAGGAGTTTTGGAATAATGTTGTGACCGGTGTTACCGATGTCACACTTCCTCGAGGGCTAAGCACAAAATGTACCTGCATTCAAGAGAAAGAAATAATATTCCAAAACTGGAGTCTGTCTCTGTAGACGGGACTCCTTATATACTACAATACATGTGGTTTACGTGCCGTATCCTACAGATATGACGTGTATCTACGTCATGGTCTAGAGTTATGTGAAAGGTGTGAAACGAGGTAGAAACGAGATACAACATATAAATGAATAGGCATGCGCGAAGCACGTCTATCTTGTCCTGGTGCGAAAGCGTTGCTGCATATTCAAGAGGGATCTTGTCATGCAGAATTTCGTGAGCAGCTTCATAAAGAGCGTCCAGTGATAAATTAAAGAGAGCAGTAAGAAAGAGTGACAGCCCTGACATGGACACGTCAAGGGAATAAGTTAAGGGCGCGTCGCGCACGATCGATCAGAGACGTTGAATTTCACTTTATTTTCATAATAATAATAATTAGTTTTCAAAGACTCCTAGGTGCCCGACGGATCAGCGTCGAGACAGGCTTCCCCTCTACCGGACCCATTCCTGCGAAGCTGTCCAGTATTATTTCAAGCAGACCTTGGTCACTACGTAGGGGTTTTTTTAAGGCCATCGAGAGGGGGCAGGGGAACGACGTTCCTCAAACTACCGTGCATAATCTAGACACGGCTGGCTCGACCGAAGAGCCGCCACCAAGCGATGTTCCGACTGATAGTGGGTATGATGACATGCATGTCGAAATCCAACTGGTTCCAGATGTACCTGCTGTTAGGCAACGCGCGGAGGCGACTCAAAGCGAATCACTATTCTGGCGAACGAGTAGCTATCCCAAAACTAGGGAAACATACATGGCGAGTCGGGTTCTTATATACTATAGGATAGAGTGCCAAACGTCGGAACTCGGGAAGCGGAAAGAAACGGAAAGAAGCATTCCTAACATCGGGGTACGGGGTAAGGTATTC
>JBBPKV010000569.1:0-11167 GCA_038089455.1 Tylopilus cf. leucomycelinus
CATCACTGACTACAAAAACCTATCATTCATCAGAGATCCCTGCAAACTCTCTCGTCATCAAGCATGTTGAGCCCTTTTTTTACAGAACTTCCCTCTTGTCTAACAGGTTACCCTAGACTCCAAGATGACCCCTGCAGATGCCCTGTCTCACAAAGACCTTGTTGATACCTCAGCTGACAATGTTCACAAGTTCATCTGTTCTGAACCTATCATCATCCATGCCCTCAATCTCACCCTTTCCAAACACATTCAAACCTCATCAGCCTTTGACCCATTTGTTCTCAAGGCTATTCATTCTCTCACTGCAGGATTGCTCCTTCTCCCTCATTCCACCATCCATGACTGGACCTATGACAATAATCACCTATATTTCAAAAATTGCCTCTACATACCCCCTAAAGCCTGCCATGCCTTAGTATTTTCCATTCATGAATTATCCACCACAGATCATACTAGTCACTTTCACACCAAAGCTCTCCTGGAATGTGACTTCTGGTGGCCAGGTCTCTCTACCTTTGTCAACTCCTTCATCATGGGCTGTGCCACCTGCCAACAAAACAAAATCAATACCCATCCTAGTATTTTCCTGCTTCAATCCATCAAATCGTCTATCACTTTGCCATTCCAACAGATCTCTGTTGATCTCATCACGGATCTTCCCCCATTCCAAGGATTTGACTTCATCATGGTCATGATTGACCACAGCCTTATGTAGAGGGTAATTCTCTGCCCATGTTACAAAACCATCAATGCAGTAGGAGTTGCTAAGCTCTTTTTCCACCATGTGTTCAAAAGATTTGGATTACATAACTCCATCATCTCAGACAAAGATCCCCAATTCACATCCATATTTGCCAAAGAACTTGTCAGATTACTTCAATATGACATAAAGCTCTCCACTACATACCACCCCCAGACAGACAGACAAACTGAACGATTAAACTAGAAACTAGAAACATATCTGCATATCTTCTATGTGCATGACCCTCATAAATGGGTGGAGTTCCTAACCACAGCTGAGTTTCATCACAATTCAGTCGTCCACAGCTCCACCAAAGATAGACTATGAACCTCGATCCTATCTCCCCTTGGGCAAAACATTTCTGCCTACTCTAGAACAATGTCTTTCCCATCTAGATGAGGCATGTAAAGAAGCTCTTGTGGGACATGACTCAGCCCACTTGACAATGCAACAATGTATCACTCAACAATTCGTCCCCTGGAGAGTTGATAATAAGATTTGGCTAGAAGTCACTCATCTTCACCTTCCTTACCCCTCTAGGAAACTTGCTCCCAAACAACATGAACCCTTTGAAATCACTTAGGTCTTATTACCTCTTACATACCACCTGTGTCTCCCAGCAACATGGAAGATTCATGATGTATTTCATGCATCTCTTTTATTGTCCTATCAGGAGACAGCCACTCATGGTCTAAACTTCTCCTGACCACCACCTGACCTGATTGAGGCCAAAGAAAAGTATAAAGTTGATCAGATCATTGGCCACAAAGGGACTGGTAACCGTCATTGATACCTGACCACATGGAAAGGGTATTCATCATTGGAGAATACCTGAGAATCTGAATCAAACCTGAAACATGCCTAGTCCATCCTTCATTCTTACAAGAAGTCCCACTCTCTTTAAAACCCAGACATGCCTTGAACACCACAAACTCTTGCCTCTCATTACCAAAAGTCCTCCTTCGAAATTGCCCAGCAATTCGAAATCTACATCACCATTAGCATCTCTATTGTCATCTTCATCGTACTCCTCGCAGCCATAGGAATTGTCATTGGTTTTAGTCACTTTTCTTAATGCTTCCCCTCAAGCAAACTTTTTGAGAAGTTGGTCTTTTTGTGAGTTTTACCTCAAAATAGTCCCAAGACTCGAAGAAAAGCATTTCCAAGCCTATATTTAGTGTTACGATTCTTTATTTCTATTGTTGTCTGTTTCTGTTCTGTACCACTCAGTCTTCCCCTCGATGGCATGGTCGACCCGCCATCACCTATACCTATGCTTTTCTCATCCTAGGACCTGCCGCCTGGGATATGACTCTCTTATGACCACTTGGTTGATTACTTACTTTTCTCTCTTACTTGATCTAGACCACCAAGTGTAAGTCTCATCATTCTTCTTCTGATCTTCTCTTCCAACCGATGAGTAACCCGGTCGCCCTTCTTCCCTTTCTTTCCATTGGACTTCTCCTCCTTTAAGTGGTTCTCTTGCGCCACTTACGTGTTTCCAATGTAGTCATTACCTTCTATGTGTTCCTACCCAGTTCTACGATTAGTCATCCCCTAGTATTTATACCGTTCCAAACCATGTAACTCTCTACTTTCGATCTATGCAATTCACGTTGATCATCGTCCTAAGAGCGACTCTCTTAGTCCTCAACCAATTACTCTGTTCACTGTCTGATTGACAATTAGATAAACTACGATCCCTCAATCTTCATCACTGGAGACTAGTGGTAGTGTGTGACTCTTCGTGAGGTCCTCACACTAGTTCTCCTCAAGCGCTCTTGGATGTTGAAAGACGTCCTGCATAACAAAAGATCAAAAGTGTTCTTTGTCCCTCCTCTCCAGGAGTAGGACCCCCACTTAGCAACCACGTCGTATCAAACCCCTAGTCCCATCATTACCAGCGACAACGAAGATATCACCCAGTTAACTCCCAAAGCCAGACCCCAATATATCCCTCGCTGTCTTGCAGGGAGACCCTCGATTCCACCAGCCAGCAGTCCTAGGCGATGCCCACTCGACGCCCCATCGAGCACCACCCAGACACCCAGTCCTACAACAGCCAGTACTCTAGGCCCTAGCAACCCTAGGCCCACAGTAACTCCAGCTTTCCCACGAGTTGGAATCCTTCCCTCTGAACAGCCTATCCTAGTCCTAGCTCAGACTCCACCTCCGAGACCACCCACCCCAGTGCAACCACCCAGAACCCCTAGTCCTATCGTCATGGCCACTCCTGAAATTAAAGCAGCCCTCCCAGCTGACTTCACAGGTAAAGCCATTGATGCCACCAGATGGATCAAAGGCATGAACGCCTACTTTCTATTGAACGCTGCCATTTACAACACAGAACAAGCAAAAGTCCTCACTGCCCTCAGCCGCATCTCGGTAAGCGACGGGACTACCTCTAACTTCGTATCCAATTGGTATACCAAAGCCACCGACCCCGCCATCCCTGCCCGAGACAAAACCTTTGAATGTTTTTCTGAAGATTTCACCACTATGTTCTACCCCTTTGACAAACAAGCTATAGCACGAAGAGATCTCTACCACCTCACTCAGAAAACCCTTCGACGTCCCAATGGAGACGTAGATGACAGATTTCAAAGATATATTACCGAATTCCTGACCCTTGCTGCTAAAGCAGGGATCACCAATGTTAACATTCTTATTGACCAGTTTTCTGTCAGATTAGACCAATGTATTGCCACCATGATACTCTCCATGGCAACCATCCCCACTACTCTTGATGATTGGGTCCAAAAAGCGAAGACCTTCCATGCCTAACTTGCTTGTATCAATGCCCTACGAGGGCAACATGGAGTGCCCTCCCACTTCTCCCAGTCTCGCCCTCAACGTGACCCAAATGCCATGGACATAGATGAACTCATCGCTCTGCCTAAGCTCACTCCAGCTGAACGAGCTCGATGTATACAGGAGGGGGCTTGCTTCAAATGTCGGAAGAAGAGGTACAGTGCTCGAGACTGCCGTTCCTCCTGGTCTCCTAGAAGTAATACCCCATCCTTGTCACGTTCTCGCATTTCAACAACCAACCCTCGTCCAAGATCCCAGAATCTCCGATCCGTTGAAGCCCAAGAACCTTCAACCTTGAAAGCCCCACCTCCTACAGAACTAGAAACCTTTATCCAATCTCTTTGCCTCAAAGGCGAAAAAGACGAGAATGTCCTCCAAACTCTTCGCATTTGTTATGAAGAACAGCCTGTAGAGAAGGAAGAAATCATTGCCAGTGTTGAAACTTCGGATTTTTGAACCGAGAAGTTGTCTCGACGTCCTCTTCCCATGACTTAGACCATGTACTATTAGGAATACCAAATGAGAGAACTATGCGCCTTCTAGTCACCCTGACTCATAGGTCTCAAATCATCGAAAGCGTTGCTCTCATTGATAGCAGAGCAACAGGAAATTTTATTGATATCAATCTCCTCACCAAGATACACTTTCCTCCAAAACAACTCCCAGAACCTCTTGTCGCCAGAAACGTAGACGGAACTCTTAACTCCTGAGGAACGATTCAATGGAAAGCCCACATCACCATCACCATCGGATCTCATCAAGAAAGACTATATCTTATGGTCACCAACTTAGGACGGAACCAGATCATTCTAGGGATGCCCTAGTTATAGAAATGGAACCCATCCATTGATTGGTTGAAACAATCCATTCACATCCTCCCATTGCCCAACACCATTGATGAGAACATCCCTCAATGATATCTACTCTGCTATCTAGGGCTTGAAGCGGACAGAAAAATAACCCACCGACTCACTAAACAAAAACGATGGACCGAGGAATTGATGTTGTCTCTTTGTGAGTACCCCCCTCGAACATCCGAAGAAGTGATAAACAAGATTACCATCTCCACTCAATTGGCCCAAGAGGTGGGCACCAAAGAACCACAACTTCCATCCTGGTGTAAAGACTACGAAGATGTCTTTTCCAAGAAACTACACAGTCAACTACCCTCACATCATCCTTATGACCATACTATCGAACTCTGTCCTTCTTTTACCCCCAAGATTGCTAAAGCATATGCCTTAAACCCAGCAGAACAAGAAGCATGCAAAGCCTTTGTTGAGGAACATTTGAAAACTGGCCATATCGTCCCATCGAAATCTCCTCAGGCCTCTCTCCCTTCTTCTTTATACCAAAGAAAGATGGGTCTCTTCGCCCATGTCAGGATTATCGATATCTAAATGCCCACACCATTCGAAATGTGTACCCCCTCCCTCTCATTTCAGAACTTGTCGACGACATGAAGGAGTCCACTCTCTTTACCAAATTCAACATCCGATGGGGATACAACAACATCCGCATTTGAGAAGAAGACCAATGGAAAGTGGCCTTCATCACTCCTCTTGGTCTTTTCAAACCCACTGTCATGTTCTTCGGTTTTTGCAATGCTCCCCCCACATTCCAAGCTTTCATGAACCATATCTTTGCTGACATGATAGCAGAAAAATGGCTCAAGATCTATATGGACGATCTCGGTATCCATACAAAGGACGACCTTAAACTCCATCACAAAAGGACATGTCAAGTCCTTCAACGTCTCCAAGAACATCGTCTCTCCATAAAACTGTCAAAATGTCTCTTCAACGTCCCCAAAATGGAGTTTCTGGGCATGATTATTGGCCATAGACGAGTTGAAATGGACATGGTCAAATTGAAAGTGGTCCAAGACTGGAAATCTCCTACAACTGTAAAAGGAATATGGTCATTCATTGGATTTGCGAACTTCTACCGCAAATTCATCCCCAACTTTTCTCAGGTAGTTGCTCCTTTGAATCTCCTCACCCAGAAGAACGAACCCTGGAAATGGACTGTGTTACAACAAATAGCCTTTGACAAATTAAAATCGATGTTCTTGTCAGCCCCTATGCTACACATCCCCAACACCTCAAAACCCTTTACCCTTATCACCATTGTGGCAGGTGCAATTCTCATGCAAACCGATACCAATGGGGATCTCCATCCTTGTGCCTACTTTTCAAAAACCTTCGCTCCTGCTGAACACAATTATGATATCTACAACCAAGAACTCCTTGCAGTCATTCTTGCTCTACAAGAATAGTGTCAATACCTCCAGGGCACTCCTCATGATGTCACTATCATCACCGACTACAAGAACCTGTCTTTTGTCCAGGACCCTCATAAACTCTCACGACGACAAGCCTGTTGGGCCCTCTTTCTACAGGACTTCCCCCTTATGTGGCAGGTCACCTCAGGTTCAAAGATGGCCCCTGCAGACGTCCTATCCCGCAAAGACCTCGTTGATACCTCCTCTGACAATGCTCAAATGTCCATATGTCCCGAACCCATCATTATTAATGCCCTCGACCTCACCCTCGCCCGACATATCCAAACCTCTTCTGCCTCAGATCCATTTGTTCTTTGTGCTATTCACTCCCTGGCAGATGGCTCACCCCTTCTCCCCCGCTTCGCCATCCATGACTGGACCTATGACCAGGGTCACCTATACTTCCGAAACCATCTTTACATACCCCCCGAGGCCCGCCATGCCCTAGTATCGTCTATTCATGAACTGCCCACCACAGGCCATGCTGGTCATTTTCATATCAAAGCTCTCTTGGAACGTGACTTCTGGTGGCCGGGTCTCTCCACGTTTGTTAACTCCTTCGTTGCTGGTTGTGCTACTTGCCAGCAAAATAAAGTCAACACCCATCCAACATTACCCCCACTTCACCCCATTAAATTGTCCACTACCCTGCTATTCTGCCAGATCTCTGTTGACCTCATCACCGACCTCCCCCCATCCCAGGGTTTTGACTCAATTATGGTCGTGGTTGACCATGGCCTTATGAAGGGGGTAATTCTCTGTCCTTGTCATAAAACTATCGATGCAGTGGGAGTTGCTAAGCTCTTTCTCCACAATGTGTTCAAAAGATTTGGCTTACATGACTCTGTCATCTCTGACAGAGGCCCCCAATTCACATCTGCATTTGCCAGAGAGCTCGCCAGATTACTGCAATATGACATGAAACTCTCCACCGCATATTATCCTCAAACCGATGGACAGACCGAACGCTCAAACCAGGAATTAGAGACATATCTCTGCATCTTCTGCGCCCATGACCCTCACAAATGGGCCAACTTCCTGACCACTGCCAAATTCCATCATAATTCAGTCGTCCACAGTTCCACCAAAACCTTGCCCTTCTCCCTCATGATGGGCTATGAATCCCGACCCTATCCCTCTTTAGGCAAAACATTTATCCCAGCCTTAGAACAACATCTTTCCTACCTAGATGAAGCTCGAAAAGAAGCCCTAGCAGCTCATGACTCAGCACACTTAGCAATGCAGCAATGCATCACCTGATGATTCGTCCCCTGGAAAGTTGATAACAAGGTTTGGCTGGAAGCTACTCATCTCCACCTTCCCTACCCTTCCAGGAAACTGGCTCCCAGGCGACATGGACCTTTTGAGATCACTCAGGTCCTATCACCCCTCACCTACCACCTTTATCTCCCAGCAATGTGGAAAATTCATGATGTATTTCACGCTTCTCTCTTATCGACCTATCGAGAGACAGCTATTTACGGTCCCAACTTCTCCTAACCACTGCTTGACGTGATTGAAGCTGAGGAAGAATATGAAGTTGATCAGATCATTGGTCACAGAGGGGCTGGTAACCGTCGTTGGTACCTAACTGCATGGAAAGGGTATCCATCATCAGAGAATACCTGGGAACCTGAATCCAATCTGAAACATGCTCAATCCATCCTTCGTTCCTACAAAAGATCCCAAGCCCTTTAAAATAACCCAGACATGCCTCGAATGCCTCTAGCCCTTGCCTCTCACCATCAAAGATCCCCCTCTGAAATTGCCTACCAGTTCGAAATTTTCATCACCATCAGCATCACCATAGTCGTTCTTATTGTCCTCTTCACTGCTATCGGAATAGTCATTGCCTCCGAAAACCCACCTAAGCGCGTTTCCCCTCAAGTCAACACCCTGAGAAATTGGTCTCTTTGTGAGTATCACCTCAGAGCTGTCCCAAGTCCCGAAGAAAATACCATGCACTCCCCAACTAAGCTAATGTCCTCTCTCTCTTCGTCCCATTCCTCCCTCGCCCTCGACAAATTTCTTGAAACTACACCCATTTACCCAAGACTCCTCCCCCAACCACACACCCTCTTAACATACACTTCTATTCTTGAAAATCCCGCTTGTTTCACTGAATTATCCACCTTACCTAGCTATGCTGAGGACACTTTGGTTCAACGCATTATTAACCTATTTTGTGACCTTGCTTGTATTCAACGTTTTCAGACAACAACTTCTCCATCTGACATACCCCCAACGTTTAACCTTCCCAGGCATCTCTCCATCGCTTCCGCCCTCCAACAAACTCTGCTCGTCCTTCATGAGTACAGATTACATACCTATGTGGCCCGCATCGACCCTTCTATCGTCGGTCCTACCTTCCACCCAATCTTCCTTGCCATGACTGTCGAAGAAAGATAGGGATATCGCTTCAGGGTAGGGCAACTCGATTCCTGGGTTCGTCCCATACCTATCCCAGCTCCTATTACCACTCAAACGTCATCCGCCAAAGTCAACCCCCCTCCATCCCCCCCAGCCGTTGAGGAAATCCTCCTCATACCACCCGAAGGGGAAGTTGATGAAGAGGCTTATGATTTGGTGTGCAGCTATTATTTTCGCACCTTTGACAGCCACCAGATCCTCTCTGCCCCCTCACATTCCATCCCGACTCCGTTGCATCGCAGCCATGCGACTTCCTCCACCCTGTGTTTTCATTGCAATGGAACTGGTCATTTTCAGGAGGATTGTACGCACTATCAGTGTTCCGGCTGCGGCCTTTATGCCCCTGGACACCCCCAAATCTCTTGTCTTTCCATGCAATGCTCTTGTTGCAACCGATGGGGACATGGCGCCAGGTACTGTCCTGGACGAATCTACACAGTTTGTCATCAAGCCGGGCACATCGCAGATGATTGTCCATTTGAGATTTTATCCCTCAACCAGGCCTCATTTGCTTTCACCGGAAGCGTTGCCCACAATGGACATGGTGCTTGAGCCTGGGTCTCAAGTCTATGAAGGGGGTAATGTTACGATTCTTTATTTCTATCGTTGTCTGTTTCTGTTCTGTACCACTCAGTCTTCCCCTTGATGACATGGTTGACTTGCCATCACCTATACCTACGCTCTTCTCATCCTAGGACCTGCTACCTGGGATATGACTCTCTTATGATCACTTGGTTGATTACTTACTTTTCTCTCTCACTTGATCTAGACTGCCAAGTGTAAGTCTCATCGTTCTTCTTCTAATCTTCTCTTCCAACCGATGAGCAACCTGGTCGCCCTTCTTCCCTTTCTTTCCATTGGACTTCTCCTCCTCTGAGTGGTTCTCTTGCGCCACTTACATGTTTCCGATGTAGTCATCACCTTCTACATGTTTCTACCCAGTTCTATGATTAGTCATCCCCTAGTATTTATACCGTTCCAAACCATGTAACTCTCTACTTTCAATCTATGCAATTCACGTTGAGCATCGTCCTAAGAGTGACTCTCTTAGTCCTCGACCAAGTACTCTGTTCACTGTCTGATTGACAGTTAGATAAACTACGATCCCTCAATCTTCATCACTGGAGACTAGTGGTAGTGTGTGACTCTTCGTGAGGTCCTTGCACTAGTTCTCCTCAAGCGCTCTTGGATGTTGAAAGACGTCCTGTGTAACATTTAGACCCTTCTCATCCTCTACTCATTTCTTCCCTACCCTCGAGACTTTCCTCAAATCCCATACCATTGACACTCAGTTACTTCCTCAAGCCCATACTTTCCTCCTTTATGCAGCTGTCCTAGAAAACTCTACCTGTTTTATCGACATTTCAAACCTCCCTCTATATAAAGAAGACCTTATGGCTCAACACCTTGTTAGTATATTTCGTAACCTTGTTTGTGTTCAATAGCTACAGACTGCTGCTTCTCTATTGGATATACCCTCTACATTTACTCTTTTCAAGAACTTGTCCATCAGCCATAACATTGAACAAACCCTCCTCGTTCTTCACAAGTATGGACTTCATTGATATGTTTGATATATAGAACTCTCTGTTATCAGCCCCATGTTCCACCCCATATATCTTACCATGACCCTTGACAAAAGACAGAAGTACTATACTAGATTAGAATAGATAAGTCCCTGGAGACACCCTCTATCTATCTCTATCCCCAGCATCTCAAACTCTCTTCTAGAAAGAATTTCCTCTTGTCCCCCTACTCTCAATGTTGATGACCCTCTTCCCATCCCTAATGAAGGAAACTCTGATGAAGATGCCTTAGAACTAGTGTGCAGCTATTATTTTTGACTCCCTGATGGTAAATAGGTCCTCTCTGCCCCCACTTACTTGCTCCCTTCACCTCTTTACCAAAGGCAGGCCATTGCCTCCACAGAATGTTTTTATTGCCATGAGAATGGTCATTTCCAGGAGGACTGCACATATTATCAGTATTCCAGCTGCCACATATATGCCTCTGGACATGCCTGAATCTCTTGCTTGTCCATGCAATGTACTCTTTGTCTCCATTGGGGACATGCCTCTCGATATTGCCTGGGAAGCATTTGTAGACACTGTCATTAGGCTGGGCATATCATCAGTGATTGTCCATTTGAAATTCTTTCCCCTAATCAGACAGTGTATATTTTCACTGGGAGCATTACCCACGACAGAGTTGATGCTTGAGACTGGGTCTCAAGTATACAAAGGGGATAATGTTACAATTCTTTACCTTTACTGATATACTTTCCTCTTTTTCTATAGACTTTCCTCTCCCCAATGGCATGGCAGACCTGTTATCACATATAAGTATCTCCTTCTTGTCTTTGGCCCCACTTCATGGGACCTTACCTATTTGTAGCTCATCATTTCTATGATTCACTTTCTGATAGTTCTACTCCATACCATAGGAATTACTCCTTCCTCCTTGCCAATCTAATTTCCCTTTATCTTCTATCCATATTGATGAGGATTCATTGAGCCAGTAGACCTTTGATCATGACTCTCTTCTCCTCTAATCAACCCTCTCATGTTGATTATGTAGTTCCTCTTTCCCTTCTATGAGATTCCATCACATTCTGTGATTAGTCATCTTGTAGTACTTATACCAAGCTGAGCCATATACTTCCTTACTTTCGATCTATGCAATCCACATTGATCTTCATCCTAAGAGCTCTCCTCTTAGTCCTTGACCAAGTATCTTGCTTGCTGTCCAATTGACAGCTTGATAACCTTGAACTCTTTTGACCTCCCTCTTCAGGATACTAGTGGTAGTGTGCAACTCTTTGTGAGGTCCTTGCACTAGTCATCCTTGGATGCTCTTGGATGTTGAGAGATGTCCTGCATAACAATTTCCTTACTTTTGAT
>JBBPKV010000570.1:0-11164 GCA_038089455.1 Tylopilus cf. leucomycelinus
CCAATCTGTGACTGATGTGACTGTGACAGAAAGGTGACTTATGACTTGTTCAAAGTAACAGATGTCGAAGAAAATAAGAAAATAAAAGATCGTGTCCGAACTCAGACTATGAACAGGACTGAAAAGCAGACTATCAATCGGACTCGGACTGACAAAATATGCACAGATAGAAATGGACCGACATCGGACCGACATGAGACATGATGGACATCTTGAACACGAGGGACAGTACCTGTATGAGAACCTGAACTGATGCAAGAAACCGGTCTGTAAACGTAGAGAGCAACGAGCTCCTACAGAGCACAACAAGTCGCTATCACAATAGGGGAGAACTGTCCCAGGGGATACAACCATGTCTGGCTACTGCTGGCAGCGCCCTATGTGCACTAAGGCTTAGGGAATACCAATGCTGTTAAAGACGTGAACTGGTCTCAGGGATTCCCTGGGATAATGAAGCACTTAGGATTGTCATCACACTAGTTCTCAATGGCACGTTTGGGAACAACCACAAATGATACAAGTGGATTCGACTAGGGAATTACAGCGAGTGTCTAGGGTTTATATATGTAGGGAGTGTGTGCACAGACCAAGCTGTGTAAGATAAGGAATTACTAAATATAGGAGAAGACCTTTGCCAGCGATAAGAAGTCTAAAACGTTTAGAACATTCTGCTGAGTTCTGTAGTAAAAGGGTAATAAAGTTGCATGGTCACATGCTACAGGTCACATGACTTTGAAAAGTTAGAGCTTAGTCAGCGGCTGGCTTAGGTAAGAAAGAAATTTAGGGGTGAATTCATAACAATACTAGCGTGGACAGTACAATTGGTGTTCTCGAAAATCTCGCACTCAATTTCGGTGGAGGCAAAGTCATGCTATAGGTCCAAATCTTGGCCCATGCTAACTTTGACCTACTACTGGGTCAACCTTTCCATTACCTAATGAGTGCTAACACAGAAGATTTTCCAGACAGTTCCCAGACAATCACTCTTCGTGACCCTAATACAGACAAGCAGTATACTCTGCCTATGAAACCATGGTCCGAAGGTTGTCCATGTTGTCAAGACCGTTTACAGTGTACTAGCCATCAGTCCATTTTGGAGATGGGTTTTTAGATTTCGATGATCCGCTCAATGGCTGGGGAGATATCAGTAATGTTTCCATCACATCTTTTCTATCCAATATACATTTGCCTTCACCTTCGCTGTGTTACTTGTTTTTATCCTCAACATAGTCCATTTTCAATCTGGACGTGCTCGCCGTGCTTTCTTTGGTTTATTCTTACAATCTCTCTTCGCATGTGTTGGCTTATAAGCCTGTCGCAAAGAAAGTTTGGTCTGTTGTGGCTCCAGTTGACGAGGAGTATTGGATTACTCGTTCTCTTCCAGATGATCCACTCGCCGGACTACGTCCTTTACCTACCCATCCTCCTGACTTTATTCCTGGTGTTCGTTTTACACAGGAACGCACTGACAAATTAGATCTCGATCCTGCAAACTGGCTATGGCCAGAGGAAGTCAAGCTCGTATGCTGGCTCCTCCTTGAACACGAAATGGCTTTTGCTTGGATTCCTATCAAGGTCGCCTCAATGAAAGATACTTCCCCCCTGTAAAGATTCCAACTGTCTCTCATACCCCTTGGGCACTTCACAACATCCCCATCCCTCCATCCATGTGGGCCAGTGTGATCCAGATTATTAAAGACCGGATTGCGTCTGGTGTCTACAAACTGTCTACTGCAGCGTACTGATCTTGATGGTTCTGTGTGTTCAAACAGGACAGCAAATCACTTCAACTTGTACATGATCTCCAACCCCTTAATGTGGTTACTATCTGGGACTCATCCATGCCACCATTTGTGGAACACTTCGCAGAGTCTTTCACAGGATATGCCATTTATGGGATGATGGATTTATTTGCCAGCTATGATCAGCATTCACTACATCCCAAATCTTGCGACCTCACGACTTTCAATAGTCTGATGGGTCCTCATCATCTCACCACTGTTCCTATGGGATACACAAATGTGGTCCAAATCTATCAAGCAAACATGGTGTTCGTTCTTCAGGACGAAATCCCTCGACACACCTACCCTTTCATCAACAACTTACCCATAAAATCTATCACCACACATTATCAGAATCCAGACGGTTCATACAAGACCACTCTGGACAACCCAAACATCTGTCAGTTCATTTGGGAACATTTACAGGTAGTCCACCGCATCTTGCAACGACTGCAAAATGTTGGTGCAACAGTTTCAGCAAAGAAGTTCATGCTCGCCGCACTGGACGCAACTGTCGTCAGACACAAATGCACTGCTGAAGGTTGTATTCCTCACAAGGACAAAGTACAAAAGATTCGTGACTGGCCTCCATGTCAAACGCTCACTCATGTGCATGGTTTCTTGGGTATTTACGGTGTACTCTGCATTTTCATTCATGATTTCGCTTCTATTGCCCATCCCCTGGTCAATTTAACCAGGAATGGTGTTCCTTTCGAATGGGGAGCATCCCAACAACTTGCAATGCAGCGTCTCAAGGATGCTATTTGTCTTTCGTCCGCTTTATGTCATCTGGACTACAAGTCCGGACTTGAAATCTTTCTTGCTGTTGATACTTCTCTCATTGCTGTTGGTTACATCCTGTCTCAGGAAGGTACCGATGGTAAATGATACCCAAATTGCTTTGGTTCTATCAGCCTTACAGAGGTTGAGAGCTGCTATTCACAAGCGAAATTGGAACTTTACGGACTATTTCATGCTCTACACGTAGTCTGCATTTTTATCTTCGGTGTTGCTAACTTCACAGTCGAAATGGATGCCAAATACATGAAGGGTATGATTAACAACCTGGACCTCCAACCGAACGCAACCATTAACCGGTAGATCGCTGGTATTCTCCTTTTCAATTTTTATCTCGTTCATGTTCCTGCTACTCATCATACTGGCACAGATGGACTATCCCATTGTCCTTGGTCTGATGACAATCTACCTCCTGACGATGATTTTGAGGACTGGTTGGACAATGCGTATTCCTCCTCCATTTTTCTCTTAAACGATTACTTTTCTTCATTATATTCAACTGCTTACACTTCTAGGCTCATCCCACCTGCTATGCATCATGCTTCAGTCCTGCTTAATGTGGACTTGAACTTGATTCAAGACGAACCTATCATCCCTCGGTCTCCAAAAGCATTAGCAAAAGAGGATTGCATCACCTATATTTGTGAATTTTTACACATGCGTACCTATCCCCCTGACCTATCCGATGCCAACTACACTTCCTTCATCAATTCTGCTATGTGCTTCTTCCTTCTCCACAACTTGCTTTACCATTGCGAACCTCATGGTCGTCATCAGCTAGTGGTATCTATGGAATGCTGTTACGGACTGATCAGGGAGGCACACGATAGCCTTGAACACAAAGGATGTTACAATACGATCTTTTTCATGACCTTTGCATGACCACGTGACCAGCTCTCACAGGATACTCCATCTTTTCCGAAACATTGAGTACACTCAGCTAAGTCACCATAAGACTCACATGCCTATAATGGCCTACTCGCCCTTAGCCTTCACTACTCAACACCGTCACCACTACCGTCATCCTAATGTGCACGCACTGCTCTAACCACTCACGCGCCGCTCTACTCGCTTACACGCACACACCTTGACTCATGAGTACAACCATGACAATCACATGACTTACCTAGGCACTGCCTCACACTGCCCTGCACTGCATTGCACTGCCACCTGCACAGCATTGCACAGCCATGCACCACTCTGCACAGCCACAGCACAGCTTGCACCACCATGCACTGCCACGGTCTAGTCCTGCCTTACGTCTTACAATATCATGAACACAGCTTCGTCTAGCCCTAGTCACTCTAGCCAACCACATGACCCCATCCCTTAAGGCCTAGACCCAGCTACAACACCAGTCATGCCTCGTTACACCATACACCACCTGGCACAGCTCATGGCTACTCGGCATCCCCTATCCCGGTACCCTCATCACCTAGATCTTGCACAGCTACACATGCACTGCCATATGCCCATGTTCTTCACACAGCCCTGCCTCATGCACCCCTCATGGTACGCCTCACCGCATCCTCATGTCCGCTTACTGTTACGATTCTTTACTTCTATCGTTGTCTGTTCTTGTTTTGTACTACTCAGTCTTCTCCTTGTTGGCATGGTCGACCTGCCATCACCTATACCTACGCTCTTCTCGTTCTAGGACCCGCAGCATGGGACATGACTCTTTTATTACCTACCTGACCACCAAGTGTAAGCCTCATCGTTCACTTTCTGACCTTCTTCTCCAACCGATGAGCAGTCCGGTCGTTCCTCCTCTTTCCTTTCTTCCTAATGGACTCATCCTCCTCTAAGTGGTTCTCTCATGCCACTTACGTGTTTCCAATGTAGTCATCGTTTTCTATGAGTTTCTATCTGATTCCATGATTAGTCATCCCTTAGTATTTATACCGTTCCAAAGCATGTAACTCTCCACTTTCGATCTACGCAATTCACGTCGATCATCATCCTAAGAGCGATTCTCTTAGTCCTCAACCAGATACTTTATCTACTGTCCGATTGACAGCTAAGATGACCACGACCTCTTGACTTTCACCACCAGAGACTAGTAGTAGTGTACGACTCTTCGTGAGGTCCTCGTGCTAGTCCTCTGCGAACGCTCTTGGACGTTGGGAGACGTCCTGCGTAACACTTACCAACCGGGCTATGCTCAAAACATCACAGGCTACCCCTTGGACAATTATGGAACTGCATATCAACCAATGGCATAACCATCTCATGACACATGTGCCTCATCATACATGAGGATACCTCATGTCCGATGCCACATGCATCACCCGACAATCGGCATCCACTCACATCCAATACTCAGACCTCCTCAGACATCCCATATCCCCATTCGTATCCATCGTATCCCACCAACCAATGGCACAACGACCTCATGCCTCATGATAGTTGCATGCCTGGCACAGCCCCAGGCCTAGCCTCGGCTATGCTACTCGAGCTGCCTTTGCGATCACCTCGTGTCCATAGGATCAATACGGAACCCTCCTTATTGGCTCCTAAGCCTCTAGGATCAATCCAGGACACTTGCCAACCAATCGCAATATGCCCTCGTCATGACTCATGCATCACCTCATGACTACCTCATGGCCCACAGCCTGCCACAGCCCCAAGGCTATGTCACAGCTGCAGCCCTGAGTATGACTTATATGCTATTCCATATTCCATTTCATATTGACACTATTTTCTCCTCATGGCCTACTACATATAGATATACTCTAGGCCCTGATCCATCAGCAACCCTATGCCCATGCACAGCAATATGCCTATTTATGGTTACCCTCAACCCTAGGTTAACCTTTTATGCACTTTCATACCCATGGACTATTATTTATTGCATAGCTTTCATTTATTTATGCCATAACTACTATTCTCGGGTTTCCCATCAGCCAAGCATGTACAAACAGTAGAATAGTATATAAGACAGTGACTCCAAGTGAGGCAAGACCTTAGTCTTGTCCTCTTCTTGAAGTCTGCGCCTTATCACTACTGAAAGCCTGATGCCTGTTGGCTACTTGGCCTCAGTGCTGGTGTACCTAAGTTCAGTAAGGCCCCTTTTCTCAAGACATGGCATCCACTCCGCTTGTCTAGGTCATGGCTACCCTTGATTGGGATAAGTCATTTCAAAGGAGTCTTCTCAGTCTGGACCCGGTTGCTCCAATGGTTCTGGTGGCCAATGTTGGTTGACAATGTCAAGTGATACATCCAATCCTACCACGAATGCCAGATCTGTCAAATACAGAAGTTCCATATACTCCCTACTGTCCCCATGATTGATGGTCTATTTCACAAAGTTCACATTGACACTATGGTCATGCCACGATCTGGTGGTTACTGCTTCATCATACATGCCCAATGTGCACTCACTGCATATCCGGAGTGGCATATGTTATGGTCCGAAAATGCAACTGCACTCGCTTCTTTTATTTTTGAAGACATCCTCTGTCATTGGGGTGCTGTATCCAAGATTGTTACTGACAACAGTTCTGCTTTCCTCCAAGCTCTAGATATCCTCGCTTTGCGATATTGCATTCACCATATCCGAATCTCCCCTTACAACTCTCAGGCAAATGGCGTGGTTGAACAGCATCACTTCAATGTCTGGGAGGCCATTGTTAAAACCACCCTGGGAGGGGAGATTTGCTGGCCAGCGACAGCTCACTCTGTTTTCTGGGCAGAGCGCATCACTATTCTTAAATCAACCAGTCTCTTGCCGTACTTCATGGTACATGGTGTTGAACCACTCTTTCCTTTCGATCTCACAGAAGCTACATTTCTTGTCCCTGCACTAGAATCTGATCCAGTTTCTAGATCTGCTTTAATCGTTTGGTGAGCCTCTCAGCTCCAGAAGCGACAAGAAGATATCGACAGTATGTGACAGTGCGCACTATAGTTGCGTTTCACGTCCATCAAACAGTTCGAGGCGCAATTCAAAAATAGGATTCAAACTACTGAGTACAGTCCTGGTGATCTTGTTTTGGTCCGAAATACTCAGATTGAAAAAGAGTTAAACTGAAAGATGAAACCAAGGTACTTAGATCCAATGGTAGTTCTTCGCCGAACTATTGGAGGATCGTACCTACTGGCAGAGTTGGACAGTGCCATCTCTAAGTTGCAGTATACAGCCTTTTGCCTGCTACCCTACTTTTCAAGAACAAAGATTGTGATTCCAGTTACTGATTTGACCGAACTGACCGATAAAGAAATTGACAAATTTGAAGCCAAAGATGATGTCGAACATGACGACGACAAGGCAGAGGATGCGGTCTTCGAAGACTAAGTCCCCCTCAACCCCTAAAAATATTGTTTCCTCGTATCAGTTCTACCCCGTGCTTAGACCGGTGACCTCTGTTTCATCCTGGTTTTTGTCCAGTGTCTCTGATATCACATAAAAATGTCACTAAACCGAAAAACAAACAAACTCTCTACTATACAATCTCTCATTCCGATCAATCAGAAAACAGTCCTAACAAACATATCACGAAAAGTTTCTCTTCGTCTCTACATACCGTTTCATTCGAACATGCCATAACTCTGAAAGCGCACATTGTGTTTCGTCTTCATTCTCAGTCCGGTTTTTGTCCTGTTATGGACTCCTCAATCCTATCTATGATCCGGTGAAGTATAGATGCCAAAAGATGATCGACAAAGACAAGCCGAGTGGTAGCTCGCACTCTGGTGTTGTATCTTCATTTTCAGTGTGATAAAAGCCTTTAAACTTGTTCTTATACTTTCTTTTCCTCACTTAGGGATCGCATTGGATTCAGACATGGACACGGACACACGATGGGATTGCCGATACAGGTTGTACAGGACTAGGCTACTGTTACCTACTGCTGCATCAGCCTTTTGAGGCTCGCCAACTCCACCAGCTGCTCAGCTACTTTGGCGGCCATATCCGCCATCTCTGCCTCCATCGCCTTCATTCGAGCTTGCAACGACAGGAGTGCTGCCTCCAGGTGGGTGGCCACCCGGATGGCATTCTCCTTGGGCGTCGCACGCCCTGGCTTCCTCGCTGTCGGTCTGGCCTTTGGCGCATCCTTCCCCTTCTCCTTCTCCATCTCGGCCTCCTCGTCGCTGTCGATGATCTTGATTTGTTCGCACACAGGCGACACGGCATGTTGACGCGGTCAGACTGCTCAGTCCGGTTAGCTCAGTCCGAATGCGAACAATATGGATGACATATCTGGGGCCTTGCCTTTGCCCTTGCCCTTGCTCCCTTCTAGAGCATCCCCCTCATGCCTCTTCAGCCTTCCGCAGCCCAACGACTTGTTGCATTTGGACTTGACGTGCTTGCATCAGAAGCAGGTCTAGTCAACTGGTCTGATGCAAGGCTCACGGGCCTTGCGACAGCCCTCGCACCTTTCGTCGTGGTCGACGATCATGTCTTCAGCGGCGACCCTCTTCATGGGTCGCACGCGCACCTCTTCTTCGTCTTTGTCTTCGTCCTCGGTGTCCTCCACCATCATCCTTGCACGCTGAAATTCGTTAGCAGACTATTAGAGCGGGTTGCCAGCCTACTCACCTTGCTAGGGCGCCGCATCCACATGCCCTCGCCGACCTCCTCGATCTGACCGCCCACCTCTGTGCTCTCAGCTGACACTGATGCTGCCACAGCTGGTCCTTGACTGGTTGCACTGGTCTCTTCATCTGCTGATGCCACTTGCACCTGTCCGGCGATGGCGCACTCTTCTTCCTCTTCAGCTTGGCGGCATCGTGCCTCCTCTTCCTCCTCTTGTTGGCGTTGGGCCTCTGCTGCTTCGGCTTCTTCACGTCGTGTCTTCGCCTCTGCGTGCCATCGCTCGGCGACCGGCCCTACGTCACACATGCACTCGACGGCCCAACTGTCAACCAGGGCCTCCACACCATGCTCGCATGCTGTTCGCAGGCACGCATGTACTTGTGTCTACAGATCAAGTTAGCACACACATAGTGCACGGGCTTCGCTACTCACCAGAGCTCTGTCCCACTTTGTCACCCACATCTCCTGCTCTTCGTGCAGGGTTTCCTTGTTGTCCGGTACGGTCTGGGTGACGTCGACAACACAGGCATTTGCATTTTTCAGAGCTTGAGCAGCGAGGGCCTTTGGACTGGTTGTGTCCGCGGGTTGGGAGAGCACGAGGATGTCGTCGATAGCAGACATGGCAAAGGTGGTATGTGGATGATGTAGATGGTAATTGTAAGAAGAAGACAGACTTGGCCACTTCTCGCATTTTCATAGTGTCCTGTGGTTCAAACTCAGCACAACACGTGACTGACTGGGGACAGTCAGCATCCAAGTCCCCCTCGGATGCAGGAGCTTGTCGCTCTCTATGTTTACAGATCGGTTTCTCGCGTTAGTTCAGGTTCTTGTACAGGTACCGTCCCTCGTGTTCAAGATGTCCATCGTGTCTTGTGTCGGTCCGATGTCAGTCCATTTCTATCTGTGCGTAGTTCGTCAGTCCGAGTCCGATTGACAGTCTGCTTTTTAGTCCTGTTCATAGTCCGAGTTTGGACACAATCTATTATTTTCTTATTTTCTTCGACATCTGTTACTTCGAACAAGTCATAAGTCACCTTTCTGTCACAGTCACATCAGTCACAGATTGGACAGTATTCCATTTGGACTACAAATATTCGTTGACAGTTTCATATGGGCCTTTGACTTAACCTTGTGGCGTCCTTTGACAGGACCACATGTTTCTACACAGTCCTGGGAAAATGCCCGGACTATAAAGACTTGTATCATGCATTTGAAAAAATCACTTATCGGGTTTCACTTTGTTTTTGAGTTTCCATTCGGTTCCCTCTCCGTTCGTATCTTCACCGCCGTTTCATCCATTCATCTCTTTGCCGTTCGCCCTTCAATCTGTCGCCGTTTGTTCATCCTTCGTAGTCTGATATCTTGGACCATTCATTGACAGTCCGGACTATGCCGGACCGGTCTATTCCAAGCAAGGACTATTGTCTTAGCTACCCCTTCTATCTTGGTTGCCTTTAGAATCCCTGGGACGAGCTTATACTCACTCCCTTCATTTAGCTCGACTTCACCATTCGCCTTGGTGGTCAGCACCCACACACTTATCATCTTTCTTACACCGTGCAACTTTATTACCCTTTTACTACAGAACTCAGCGGAATGTTCTAAACATTTCAGACTTCTTATCGCTGGCAAAGGTCTTCTCCTATATTTAGTAATTCCTTATTTTACACAGCTTGGTCTGTGCACACACTCCCTACATATATAAACCCTAGACACTCGCTGTAATTCCCCAGTCGAATCCACTTGTATCATTCGTGGTCGTTTCCAAACGTGTCATTGAGAACTAGTGTGATGACAATCCTACATCTACTTTGTAACCGACAAGTGCTTCATTATCCCAGGGAATCCCTGAGACCGGTTCACATCTTTAATGGCGTTGGTATTCCCTGAGCCTTAGTGCACATAGGGCGCTGCCAGCAGTAGCCAGATGTGGTTGTATCCCCCAGGACAGTTCTCCTCTGTTGTAGTAGCGACTTGTCACACGCGTCTCTCCTTGCTTTTGGATTCATGTGAAGGCATGTCTCCAGTATCCTATGCTTTGCTTGGGTCAATCTTTGGACTTCCCAGGACTTCGTGTCTTGGATTCGATCTTGCGCTCCCCTCCTAGCTTGAGACTTCGCGTCTTAAGTTAGTCTACCTTAGTTCCAGTAGTAGCTAGCCTAGTATTGTGGGCAACCACAACAAGTATTAGCAGAGGACATCTTCATCGTCTGGTCAGATCAGATTGGTAGTCCGAGCTATTCCCAGATCCGGCAAGGCATAGTAATAACCTCCGAACCAGAGTCTAGAACACCATGAATGGTCCAACCTGTATCGCCAACCTTAGCTTCAATCACTCTAAGGGGTAGACTGTGATGCACGACAATGAGTCCATCTTCGTTGCACATTATTTGTGTTCCAGTCCTACCTGCGAATATGCGGTCATTACTGGATAACTCGTTAATCTGTGCAGTATGAGTCGAGGGTAGGTTAGCAATTCATTTCACAGTAGTAAGTTCATGAAATTGTTTTTGAAATTCTAGCGAGACCGCAAAGAGATCCTTGACCGGAACTGGAACATTAGTATCTAGGACTCGGTCCAAGACTTGTTTTGGAGCAGCCTTGTCTTCAAGGAGGAAGGAATATTTGTACTGTGTGGATGGAGAGAAATTCTGGTTAGTCCCAGGTACTCGTGGGGGAATGTTACTCGGTGTGTTTGTAGGCGCATTGTCCGGTGTAGGAGCTCATCACTCTCTACGTTTACAAACCAGTTTCTTGTGTCAGTTCAGGTTCTCATACAAATACCATCCCTCGTGTTCAAGATGTCCATTGTGTCTCATGTCAATCCGATGTCAGTCCATTTCTATCCATGTGTATTTCATCAGTCTGAGTCCGATTGACAGTCCACTTTTCAGTCCTGTTCATAGTCCGAGTCCAGATACAATCTTTTATTTTCTTATTCTTGTCATCATCTGTCACTTCCAATAAGTCATAAGTTACCTTCTGTCTCAGTTACATCAGTCACAGATGGGACAGCATTTCATTTAGACTTGGAATATTCTTTGAC
>JBBPKV010000577.1:0-10985 GCA_038089455.1 Tylopilus cf. leucomycelinus
TGTTGCGGATGTAGAGGGACCTGCGAATCCTAGTAGATCGCGTAGGCGTTGGTCCGATTCGTTGATGCAATCCTGCGCATCTTGTAACTGTAGATTGGCACGCTCCAGCGCGGTTGCGAGTGTATCTCGTTGTTCTTCCAAACGAGTGCATCGCTCACTGGCGGCGATGCTGATTTGTTCTGTGCTGTTGAACCGAGCTACCAGCTCGTTCCACTGTTCGACGGTGATGTTCGCCATATTGTTGGTAGTCTAGGCGAGTATAACGTATAGGTGGCCCTATATTTCTCCTGAAAAGGGCTCTGACGATGTCGAGATATGTGCGAAGTGTATCGCAGAGGGTTCTTCGATCTGGCACGATGAATAGTATGTCGTCTAAGTATTCGACTTCGTATGCGTCACCGATGTTTGGAGGGATGACTGTATCGGGCATGGGGATAGTGGTGTTGTCTGATGGGTAGATACCAGTGTTTGTCTTTTACGGCGAGCTGTAAGTGTTTGGGGTTAATTCACCAAGTATCGTTGTAGTTGTTGTCTCCCCAACCGTTGTTGTTGCTAGCCTCCGAGTAATGGTAATCCTTTTCGTGGATTTCCGAGGGTGAAGCGATTCCGATTTTGTATGTGCCGAATACGAAGAGTATTGGGCGGCGATCGTGAACTTTCTTGAATATATACCACACAAGTAGTCCGGTGCCGATGATGATGAGATCAATCAGGTTGATCGAAAGCTGCATTGGCGGACGGTGGTGATGGTGGTTGATGAGAGGGTGGTCTCTCGTACGATGGGCTCCTTGGTCTTTCCGACGAAGGGCGTGTGTCTCTGCCGGTTGTTTCGTAGGCAGGCGGGGGTGTCTCATAGTTGTTGGGGTTCTGTCCAATGTGTTCTATGGCTATGTTTCTTGTGTTCCTGGTATTCTGATCGGGTACTCTCAGCGGTGATGGAGAGTCCGAGGAGGTGATATCTTGTGAGTCGCGGTCTGTTGCAACGGTGGTGGTTGGTTCCGAATCAAAGGAACTCTCTGTTCCTTGAGTGGGTCTCTGTATGCATGGGCGACCTCTGTGTCGCTGTGTTCTATGCAAAGGGTGGTGTGCAAACTGTTGTGGTAGTACGGCGGGGATAGCGCTCGTCTGAGGTACAGTTGCGGATGTTGATGGTCTCGCACTAGGAGGACTGAATACCGTTGTATCAGCTGGTCTCACTCCTTGCGGTGGTGTAATGGTGGTGTTGGTAGAAGGCTGGGCTTGAGGAATAGAGTTGACACTCTCAACAGTCAAGTCTCTAAAGGCTCTAGTTCTGCAAAGTGTATTAGGTGCGAATGGAAGAACCTGCGTAACCCTGCTATCCCTAATTATCTGTACGGTAACATGAAGGCTTCCGTAGAGTGGTCTTAGGTCGTAAGTAACGGCTACGACTAAGAGGAGGAGGGTGAGGGTAGACGGGGCGAAGCCAAGGTAAGGGGCGACTAGTAGGAGGGTAGCGACGGCGAGGGTCGGGAGTTGGATCTGCCGGGTGTACTCTCTGAACCGGCGGGTTCCGGATTCCCTGCGCAAATATTCTACGCCAAACATCGACCTGGCGTTCGAGGATTCTGGTTCGTTCCTGTTCCTGCTGTATACCCAAACGTATTCCCTCTCGAATGATCTGTGCGACCTCCGGGTTAACCAGAGCTGCGCTTCGAATCTGATTGTGAGTATCGAGAGTCGAAGAGAAGGGAGGTGGTGCCGAATTGGGATAGTGATAACAGCAGAGTTGTTGTTCATACACTTGTTCGCGGCGGGCTAATTCTGCGGCGACGGGGGCCCAGTTAACTTCTTCTTCTAACGGCGTGGGGCTCCGTTAAATTGGTTCGCCTCTCCAGTTGTAGACCGACGGTGGCCTCGGAAAGTACGTTCTCTCTGTGGTTCGAAGGGGGAGTGGCCAATCCCACACTTCAGTATGATTTCTATAGCGGAGATAGAGTAACCGCGTTACCCTGATCTATCGGTCTGCTCTGTACTGGTTGACCGGCGCGACCGGTGTCACCTATGCCTCCGACGGTGCTCAAAAGTGACCGGGAGTTGACTTCTTTGGCGTCTTCCTGTTTGATATATCGAGCGGCAAAAGAGCCGTCGATAACCGAGTCGTAGTTGGGGAGTGAGCTCACTTAGGGCGGAGGGAGTGAGTAAGCTCGGCTCGGGGCAGAGTAAGACCCTACTGTCTATCGCTTATACAGATGGCGATGTTCGGGTAGACCTGTTCCGTCCGTCTAAACGGTGTTCTACTGGTTTGTGAGTGAAGGGAGGAGGGCAGCTGGGGTAGCTAGTCCTAGCTGGCGGAGTAAAAGTGTAAGTGGGGTTCTCGGTGAGATTACTGTAGAGTGCCTCGTCCAAGTCCTGCAAGCGCCCGACACCAGAATAGATCTGATGGCGAAGGGGCGGGCAGTAGTGTGAAGTCTTGCTCTAGTGAAACGACTTACTCCAATTAAGGGCAGCCACTACTAAACAAGCGGAGCGGTTGCTGTGTCTTGTAGTAAGGGGCCTTGCTGATCTTAGTTGGACAAGCGGGAGCTTGGGCGATGGACGAAGCAACAAGGCGCAGACTTCAAGAAGAGAGCAAGACTGAGGTCCTGCCTCGCTTGGAGTCGCGTTCTTATATACTATCCTACTGTATGTACATGTTTGGCATGATGGGAAACCTCTATATAGTAAGGATGGCATAAAGAATTGCATGCTGTGCAATAAATAATAGTCCGTGGTAAAGCATATACATAAAAGGCTAACCCAGGGTTGAGGGTAGCCGCATGTGGGTATATTGCTGTGCATGGGCATAGGGTTGCTGACGGATCAGGGCCTAGGGTATAACTATAAGTGGTAGGCCATGAGGCGATAAGCGATGCGAATATGAAATAGCATAATGGGCGGTCTCTGGCAAGGAGCTGCGACATAGCCTTGGGGCTGTGACGGGCTGTGGGCCATGAGGTAGCCGTGTGGTGATGCATGAGTCATGATGAGGGCGTTATGCGATTGGATGACGAGCGCTCCGGATTGATACGAGGGGATTCCTGAATGATCCGAGGGATTCCGTATTGATCCTAGAGGCACGAGGCAATCGTGAGGTGTGGCATGAGGCATCATAGCCGAGGCTAGGCCGGGGCTGTGTTCATGATGTCATGGCTTACGTGAGCGGGGCTAGACCCTGCTTAGTCATCGTGGCTGTGTCATGCTGAGTGGTCGCGTAGAGGGCGAACGAGTGACTGTGGAGGCGTCGGATAAGGATAGGGACAAATAAGGCCAAATGTTGTGGGGCCAAATAGTGTCCAAATAGAGCCAAATAGTGGTTAAAGGGATGGAAAAATGAGGATCGTAACACTACCCCCTCTCTAAAGATCGACTTCCAGGCGATTAAAAGGTAATCGATCCGAAGGAGTGGTGACGATAGGGGAACCACAGTAGGCGAATAGGTCGTAGAACTGGGGGGCGGTACAGCGAAGGCGGTGGGGCGCGGCCGGGTGAGCGGTGTGGAAGTCAGTTAAGACGTCACGAGCGTGGGTAAGATTGGAGGCTGGCTCCCAGGTACGGTCTTCTTTGGTGTAGCCTTTCCAGTGGACGAGATATTCGAGGTGGTTGGAATGGAGGCGCGAGTCAACGACGTAGTCGACTTCGTATTCGGTATCACGATCTTCCGTGATGAGAACAGGTCCGGGGCGGAAGGTGGATTGACCTTCAAGGCGATCCTTGTAAGGCTTAACCCTGGAGACGTTGACGATGGGGTGAATGCGAAGGGAACTGGGGAGATGGAGTTTAACAGAATTGGGACCGATGAGATCGGTGATCACATAGGGACCGAGCCACTTTTCTGAAAGCTTTTTAGAGGCGCGTGTGAGCCGAAGGTTGGCTGTTGCGAGCCAGACTTTATCGCCGATGGAGTAGGAAGGCGTGGGGGAATGATGTGAGTCGGCCTTCTGCATCATGGTGGTGCGAGCCTTGTCGAGATTAGACTTGGCGTCGGCAAGGGTTGACTCCATGGATGAGGCGAGAGTGTCTGCTGCGGGCACAGATGTGGCCTTCTTTTCAAATCCCATGTGTGGTGTATATGAATGAGTGATCTCAAAGGGTGATTTCCGTGTGGTTGCTTGGCGTTTGGAGTTGTATGAGAATTGTGCCAAGGGTAACCATTCATCCCAGTTGTGCTGGTGATCCGAAGTGAATAGTCGAAGATATTGTTGGAGGTCGCGTATCATGCGCTCCGTCTGTCCGTCTGTCTGAGGATGGAATGTGGTGGAGAGGTGTAGGCGTATGCCTAAGCGACTGCATAGATCCTTCATTACTTGTGATGAGAATTGTGGTCCTCTGTCGGATACGATGCTCTTTGGTAACCCGTGGTGTTTCCATATATGATGGAGGTAGAGGCGCGCGGTATCGAGGGCTGAAATGGCCTTTATGCAGGGGATAAATACTACTTCTTTCGAGAAACGGTCGACGGCAACGAGAATGGAGTCGTGACCATGGCTGTCAGGGAGATCCGTGAGGAAATCCACTGAGATGTCCTACCAGGGTGCATCGGGTGTTTCGAGGGGTTGAAGCTTTCCTGCAGGTGGTTTATTGGTACCTTTGAAGCGTGTGCATCTATCACATCTGGAGACGTAGTCCTTGACATCTGTAGTCATGTTGGGCCAGGTGTAGCTCCGTTGGATGAGCTCTATGGTCTTTTCTGAACCTGGATGCCCTGCGACTGGTGTGTCGTGATGAAGTCGAATGACTTCGAGCCGTATGGTGCGATCGTCGGGGATGACAACGCGTCCTTGGGTGTCGTGACGAAGATCCTTTTCTCCTATCATTTCTTTTATCCTCTCATACTCCGTGGTGATCGTCACTTTAGACGTTGCGGCAATTTGTTCAGGTGGGATGATGAGGACGGCTTTGTTGTCATCGGACACTCCTTTACTATGATCCTCACGTCGGGAGAGTGCGTCCGGTTTTCCCATGGTTGAACCTGCTTTGTGTATCCACTTGAAATGGAAGCGAGACAGATATTGTGCCCATCTGGCTTGGCGACGATTAAGATCTTGTCGTTGCATAAACCATTGGAGGTTGGCGTGATCATTCCATATCTCAAATTCATGTTGAGCTCCTTCGAGATAGTGTCTCCATTGTTCGAGACTCTTGATTACACTGAGCATTTCTCTGTCTGCTATAGGGTAGTTGCGTTCTTCGGGCGTAAGCGCATGCGAAGCGAAGGCAACAGGGTGGAATTTGTCTTCGTGTTGGATTGAGAGCACTGCACCAGTGGCAATGTTGGATGCGTCCGTTTCCAGATGGAAACACTTGTTATTGTCGGGGAACATTAGGATAGGTGCGGTGGTGAAATGGTGTTTGAGCTGGTCGAAGGCCTTCTGTTGAGCCTCGGCCCAAACGAAGGGTTTATCTTTCTTCGTTAGGTCATGAAGTGGTCATGCGACTTGTGCATAGTTGGCAATGAAGCGTCGATAGAAGTTGGCTAGGCCTAGAAAGCTGCGAACTGCTTTCACGGTGGTGGGCTGCGGCCAGTCGAGGATAGCTGTGACTTTGCTATTGTCCATTTTGATTCCTTCGGGGGTTATGATCATGCCGAGGAATTCGACTTGTGTGGCACGGAACGTGTACTTCTCTGGCTTGGCATAGAGGTCATTTTCTTCTAATCGGCGTAGTACTTCAAGCACTATTTTGTCGTGTTCGTGAATATCATCTGACTTGGTGAAAACCATGATATCGTCGATGTAGACGACTACTGATGCAGAGAGATCTGCGAGTATGTCGTTCATCATGGTCTGGAATGTGGCGGGGGAGTTGGTTAGACCGAAGAACATTACGAGGGGTTCGAATGCTCCTCTGTGGCAGGTGAATGTGGCCTTCCATTCATCTCCTTCCTTGATACGAACGTTGTTGTATCCCCATCGTAGGTCCATCTTGGTAAAGAGCTTAGCTCCTTTCAATTTGTCTACGAGTTGGGAGATCAAGGGTAACGGATAGTTGTTCTTGATTGTGTGTTCGTTCAAGTATCAGTAATCCTGCACCATCCGTTTTCTTCCATCCTTTTTAGGGACAAAGAAGACAGGGGAGGTTTGTGGAGATTTGGACGGTCGGATGTAACCTTTGCATAATTGATCGTCTATGAAGTCGGAGACTTCTTGCTGCTCATTGGGTGAGAGAGGGATGAGGCGTCCTTTCTTGGGTTTGAAGGATTCCTTGAGGTCTATAGCATGATCCCAGGGTTTGCGTAAGGGCATGCGTTCGGATTCCTTCTTTGAGAAGACGTTGAGATACCGATGGTACACCTGAGGTACGAGGTCTTTGGGGTTAGGACTTGGGTTTGAGGTAGCCTCTGTTTCTCTCTTTTGTAGACTCCGTAGGACGAGGTGGTCTCTTTCAAACATTTCCCGTTTGGATTTGTAGTCAGGTAGGTCGTAAGGTTTTCGGCAGGTAGATGGGCATCTGTCCATGGTAACCGTACCAGCGACCCAGTCGATGGTGGGGTTGTGTCTCATCAACCATGAGTGTTCCAGTATGAAGTGGTTCCTTCCTAGATCCGTGACTTCGGCGATGATGTTTTCTTGATGACCGTTATAGTTGAGGATTAGGTGTACACTGTGGGTGATACTTCCAGCGGAATTTGGGGTTCCATCCACGTTGTATACAGGTACTGGTTTGGATAGTGGTTGAAGGGGAAGGTGATGTCGTTCTGCCCATTGTCTGTCGATGAAAACTTGGTTAGCGCTGCTATCTAAGAGCGCTTTGACGTTAATGAAGTGGGGGTACTTCTTTCGTACGGCGATCCTGATATCGAGGATCACATCGCGTCATGAGTTTGTGTAACGTATTCGTCTTGGTTCTGGGCTTGGTGCGTGATCGATGGTTTGGTTGGAAGTGGGAGTGGAATTAAGCACCGATACGAGGCCTCGGCCGAGCTGTAGATCAACTACAGGCTCCACTGGCTCTTGAGTGAATAGATAAGAGTGAGTTATTGGGGCATCGATCGTGCGAATAGAATGTTCGTTCTGAGTACCCAGTTTACTTAGAACGCGCGAGCTTTTCCCTGTTTCGATTCTGCGTCTTTCATGTCGAAGAAGAAGGCTTTCATCTCTTCAAAGTCCATTCCGCACACTGCGCGTGGGAGTTCCTGAGTGCTGTTGGTTTCTTCTTCTTCATCTTGTCCTTGGACACTGCGCACTTGGCGCTGCCGTTTGCAGTGTCGAAAGTGTTTGCCTTTGTACCATCCACATTCTGAACATTTGGTGGAAGGTTTAGGGCAGTTAGGCGCATAGTGATCTTTCGAATCACAGTTGCGGCATCCTTGGAACCATTGCTTGTTACTGGTTCAGGGTTTTCCTTTCTTGTTTCAGGCAAAGGCCTGGATTTCTTCTTCTTCATCTTCATCTACGAGGTCCCGGCCCATGAAGTTGACTTCATGTACGGTCTTCGGGGTGGACCTGGTGTTGAAGAGTCTAAAGGCTTCTCTTGCCTTTCCTGCGTTATGGAGACAAGACATTGTCTTCTCCACTGTTTCTTGACATAGACCGAACTGGAACATTTGCTTGACCAGTTTGGGGTCTGAGTTCTTTTCTAATAGGAATACTCCATGTTCTTCCGATATTCCGGATTGGTAGTAGAGAGTTCGCCACTTCGCTAGGAAGATGTCGATTTCGGCTTTGCCTTGGACAAGAGAGGTGATTTCCCGGGTTGCCCAATCCTTTTGCAGTTCAGGCTGGAATAGACCTTCTATCTCCGATTGAAGGGTGGTCCAATCTGTGAGAGTAGAGGTGTCTTTGGCGAGTTTCTCTAGTTCTGACTCAGCGAAGTAAGCACTGCGGGTGCCTTTGAGTCGGGATAGGATTGCATAAGCACGGTTCTTGCCGTGCGGGATTGTATCTCCATTTTGGCTGGTGGAAAACTGCCTTGGGTTGCAGTCCATCCATGCTTTAATCTTGATCCACCATTCTTCAAATGTGGACTTGGATCCTGAGTAGTTGCCGGGGTCGGCAAAGATTTCGACCTTTGATGAGCTGTTGGTTCCAGCTCCTGTTGTGGATGTGGAGGGGCCTGCGAATCCTAACAGATCGCGTAGGCGTTGGTCCGATTCGTTGATGCGATCCTGCGCATCTTGTAGCTGTCGATTAGCGCGTTCTAGCGCGGTTGCGAGCGTGTCTTGTTGTTCTTCTAGGCGTGTGCATCGCTCACTGGCGGCGATGCTGATTTGTTCTGTGCTGTTGAATCGAGCTACCAGCTCGTTCCACTGTTCGACGGTGATGTTCGCCATATTGCTGATGGTTTAGACGAGTGTAGCGTATGGGTGGCCCTATGTTTCTCCTGAAGAGGGCTCTGATGATGTCGAGGTATATGCGAAGTGTATCGCGGAGGGTTCTTCGATCTGGCGCGACGAATAGTATGTCGTCTAGGTATTCGACTTCGTATGCGTCACCGATGTTTGGAGGGATGACTGTATCGGGCATGGGGATGATAGTATTATGAGTAGATACCGGTGTTTGTCTTTTACGGCGAGCCGTAAGTGTTTGGGGTTAATTCACCAAGTATCGTTGTAGTTGTTGTCTCCCCAACTGTTGTTGTTGCTAGCCTCTGAGTAGTGGTAATCCTTTTCGTGGATTTCTGATGGTGAAGCGATTCCAATTTTGTATGTGCCGAATACAAAAAGTATTGGGCGGCGATCGTGAACTTTCTTGAATATATACCACACGAGTAGTCCGGTTCCGATGATGACGAGATCAATCAGGTTGATCGAGAGTTGCATTGGCAGACGAGGGTGGTGAGGGTAGTAATCGAGAGGGTGGTCTCTCGTACGACGTTCTCCTTGGTCTGACTGGCGAAGGGGGTGTGTCTCTGCTGGTGGTCTCATAGGCAGGCGGTGGCGTCTCGTAGTTATCGGGATTCTGTCCGATATGTTCTACGGCTATATCTCTTGTGTTCCTCGTGTTTCGATTAGGTACTCTCAGCGGCGATGGAGAGTCCGAGGAGGTTATGTCTTGTGAGTCGCGGTCTGGATCTGTGGCGACTGCGAGGGTAGTCTCCGAGTCAACGGAACTCTCTGTTCCTTGAGGGGGTCTCTGTATGCGTGGGCGACCTCTATGTCGCCATGTTCTGCACAAAGGGTGGTGTGCAAACTGCTGTGGTAATGCGGCGGGGATAGCGCTCGTCTGTGGTGCAGTTGCGGCTGTCGATGGTCTCGCACTAGGAGGGCTAGATACCATTGTATCAGCTGGTCTCTGTCCTTGCGGTGGTGTAATGGTTGTGGTGGAAGCCTGGGCTTGAGGGGTAGAGTTGACGCTCTCAGCAGTCAAGTCTCTAAATGCTCTAGTTCTGCGAAGTGTATTAGGAGCGAATGGTAAAACCTGTGTAACCCTGCTATCCCTAATTATCTGTACGGTAACGTGAAGGCTTCCGTAAAGTGGTCTTAGGTCGTAAGTAACGGCTATGACTAAGAGGAGGAGGGTGAGGATAGACGGGGCGAAGCCAAGGTAAGGGGCGACTAATAGGAGGGTGGGGACGGCGAGGGTTGGTAGTTGGATCTGCCGGGTGTACTCTCTGAACCGGCGGGTTCCGGATTCCCTACGCAAATATTCTACGCCAAACGTCAACCTGGCGTTCGAGGATTCTTGTTCATTCCTGCTCCTGCTGTATACCCAAACGTATTCCCTCTCGAATGATCTCTGCAACGTCCAGGTTAAGTAAAGCTGTACGTCGAATCTGATCATAAGTATTGAGAGACGAAGTGGAGGGAGGTGGTGCCGAATTGGGATAGTGATAGCAGCAGAGCTGTTGTTCATATACTTGTTCGCGGCGAGCGAGTTCTGCAGCGACGGGGGCCCAGTTGACTTCTTCTTCTAACGGCGTGGGGCTCCGTTGAATGGGTTCTCCTCTCCAGTTGTAGACTGACGGTGGCCTCGGAAAGTAAGTTCTTTCTGTGGTTCGAAGGGGGAGTGGCCAATCCCACACTTCAGTATCCGAGATTGTTACTGACAACGGTTCCGCTTTCCTCCAAGCTCTAGATGTTCTCGCTTCGCGATATCACATTCGCCATATCCGGATCTCCCCTTACAACTCTTAGGTGAATGGCGTGGTCGAACGGCGTCACTTCGATGTCCGGGAGGCCATTGTTAAAACTACCCTGGGAGGGGAGATTCGCTGGCCAGCGACAGCTCACTCTGTTTTCTGGGCAGAGCGCATCACTATTCTTAAATCGACCGGTCTCTCGCCGTACTTCATGGTACATGGTGTTGAACTGCTCTTTCCTTTCGATCTCGCAGAAGCTACGTTTCTCGTCCCCGCACTAGATTCTGATCCAGTTTCTAGATCCGCTTTAATCACTTGGCGAGCCTCTCAGCTCCAGAAGCGACAAGAAGATATCGACAGTATGCGACAGCACGTACTACAGTCGCGTTTCGCGTCCATCAAACAGTTCGAGGCGCAATTCAAAAATAGGATTCAAACTACTGAGTACAGTCCTGGCGATCTCGTTTTGGTCCGAAATACTCAGATTGAAAAAGAGTTAAACCGAAAAATGAAAGCAAGGTACTTAGGTCCAATGGTAGTTCTTCGCCGAACTATGGGAGGATCGTACCTACTGGCAGAGTTGGATGGCACCATCTCTAAGTTGCGATATGCGGCTTTTCGCCTGCTACCCTACTTTTCAAGGACGAAGATCGCAATTCCGGTTACTGATTTGACCAGACTGACCAATAAAGAAATTGATGAATTCGAAGCCGAAGACGACGTCGAACACGAGGACGACGAGGCAGAGGACGCAGTCTTCGAAGACTAAGTCCCCCTCGACCCCTAAAAAAAGATTGTTTCCTCGTATCAGTTCTACCCTGTGCTTAGACCGGTGATCTCCGTTTCATCCTGGTTTTTGTCCAGTGTCTCTGATATCACATAAAAAACATCACTAAACCAAAAAACAAACAGACTCTCTACTATACAATCTCTCGTTCCGATCAATCAGAAAACAGTCCTAACAAACA
>JBBPKV010000578.1:0-10953 GCA_038089455.1 Tylopilus cf. leucomycelinus
CCGAAACGGCAGGTACTTGTCCAGCCTGCTGCACGATATCGATGTTCGTTTCTCCAAACTCGTCCATGGGGTCAGAGGAAGGGGACACGTGGTGCGGTTGACCGTAGGCTCCAGTAGGCTCCTCCTTGCCTTGCCCTTGCACCGCACAATCCGAAGAGGGGTCAGAATTTGGGAGAGGTCCAGGATCAGGCTCCAGGGTGGCTGTTTTATCGTCTTCGTCCGTAGATACTAGTGGAGCGGGAACGTGATGTAGTTGATCACCCACTGGAGCGGTCCCGTGGCCCACAGGGGACGTGGCAGAAACAACAGGACCTTGAGGGTCATGCTGCAGGAAGTGTCAGTCGGTGAACCGGAAGCAAGGCATGAAAACCCACGGTTGGGGTACTAGATGTCGGCGATGTCGATTGTGGTCGTGGCTTTCTTAGGATGCTCAGACAGCTACCCATCGTCAATTAGAGTCGCTGGAAGGTTGCAGCGAGGGACCTACCAGTAGCGCTTTTAAGCCCACGCACAGCACACAGCAAATGGACGGGCGGTGCACAAGGCCGTGGATTTGTATCTATTTAGACACAGGAGGGCCCTTTCATTTCGCTCAGCTGTGGAAAACGTTGGTTTGGTTGGGGGTACTAGTACTGCCGGCTACTCGCTGCTGAGCGCTGAGCGCTGAGCACTGAGTGCTGATCTCACAGCTACATGTTGACCTGCAGGAGACCCTAGTGTCGCTCACGATCCAGGGTACGCGCCATCTGCTTTCATCCTCGACCATGATACACCGCCTCGCAGAAAAACACGCCTGTTCTTCACCGAAACGACCATTTATTCCCTGTGGACCATCACATGCATCTAAACACTGCCTTGACTCGGACGTGCAGCTTGCACGGCCGCAACACCCCTTCCATGTCGCTTCACCGCAGGTGTCACTTATAATCAGTCTCGGCTGCGTGTTTCATGAGCTCTTTCCTGTTATCTTTCAGATCCCCCTCTTGGCGACCATGTGGGTGAATGGGCATGCAGTTAATGGTAGGTTCGACGTGACCGTTTAATGTCGGCAAATTCAAGACGGCGACTTCCTGCTCAAATCGTGGCAATGTGCTACTCACCCCGTGGCCCTATGTGGCTCGCGTGGTTGGAAGGGTGGTCCATTCAAGGTTTTGGTGAGACGAGCCGGTTGCCCTCGCCTCCCTTACCCAAAACCAGTCGTAGTCTCATCGGCGCTTCGTTCACCTACGCAGCCTTGAAGCAGGCGAGTTGACGACTGTGGTCAGCTCTATGTGCCCGCTGTGCTCGCAATTCGCTTTTCCTCTTGTAAACTTGGTGTGGTAATGCTCGACGCCCCAAATGGCGCAAAGTCCTCAGTAATGGCGTCTACGAGCTTGAAGTCGTTTTTCTTTGCAAACTCGCATGAGCGGTCAAATCAGCGAGATGGATCGCGACCGTCCACCTGGGTTGCGCCACCAATCACATCGCACTCACGCTCACCGCCGTCTCCCGCTCGCTCCGTTTGCCACCATCTGTACACCACTCCTGTTCTGTCCCACCAATCGTAGAAGATCCAATTGGCGACCCTCACGCGGTTGTCGACTGCTCGGCCTCACTTGTCCCCTCGTCCTTGCTCTCAACCCGTGTGCTCCCACCTCGTTCGACCACCGTACAGTCAATGATGCTGTGCGGTTACAATATCCGGGGTGCAGATACCATTGCGAGTCGGTTTCATCACGGTTCTCGAACACACGAGATTTACAGGTGATGGCGGCCGGACTATTTTGTTGTTGTGTCCCGTATAGTTCGTCCACATCTTGCTCTGTCTCTGGTTTCCTGTTGTGACCTGACACTCTTGCACCGTTACCGATTTCCGTAAACATCGCTAGCTTATTTTGAGCCGGGTCCACAGTACGAACTACATTAGTAGATTCTAGCAGATAGAGCAGGAACAGTGTTAGGAGATTGTATATCTGACAATTCCTACCATCACTGTTGATCGTCTCACCCGTGCCAACACCGGAAGCTACCGGAACGACAAACACAGATTGATCTCCCACCGTGGCTACAAAGAATAGCCTTCGTGTGATGCACTAATCAAAGACAAAACATATCTTGGGGCGGGGGAGCAAGGTCACATAGTCATGTCACAAGCTATCCGGCTGGCATAAATCAATTGAGATTCTATCTCCTCGTCTCTCAGAACGAACTGACACCGGAACGGGAACGGATGCCTGACGAAAACCATGTCAGCATGACATCCCCCTCAGCGAACCACCACGCACGTAATGAGCCCCCTCGTCCATTTCACGCTCTCAGAACCCTCCGTCTTCTTAGCATACAGATAATCGCAGACCACAGCGACGCATCCGCAACGTGTGTCCCGGGCTACATGGATAACATCAGAGCCTCGAGCGCTCGGATAAACGTCCGGCAGACGAACCAGATTCGACGGCCGAAACAAGAGACATAAGAGACCTCGCCCTCGTTCAGCGAGCCGTCCTCGAGCAAGAATCGCTCGGGCTTGAACGTCTCCGGGTTTGGATACCTCTTTTCGTCATGCATACCGCCCTATCCACACCATTGTCATCGCGCGCTCATATTTTGCACGCGCATGTGCTTGCCAGACATTGACCATGACCATCGGACCTGCGAAGGGATCGACGAAATGAGACCTCTGCAAACGTCTGTGCCACTCGCCTTGCGGAATGTAATATTCCTCATAGACATCGTTTTCGGTGGTGGCATGAGGCAGACCTAGATTCTTGTAGCGGGGTCACGACAACCAAGGCATTACGATCGAACGTACCCAGAATTCCCACTGGACGACACCTCATCGTTTCTCGCATTATCGCGTCCACATACGACAGCGACACCCGGTCGATTTCCAGCTGTACACGGTGTTGCACCTCTGGGTGGTTCATCATGAAATAGACAAAGACGAGAAGCGTGGCATGCGTCTATGGGTCAATGCATTACTCCACACTTCCAAATGATAGTAAAATGGACGAACCTCTCGACGGAGGCTGGGAACATCATTAATCTCGGATGACAAGACATGTACGCACTGAGAAGAAGGCAATCACCTACATACAATGTCCCCGTGGACTCCTTGATGGCTCGCACGAACACTGAGTCGTTTGCATCATCGTCGAGTCGATGTCGGATAATCGCATCACATGTCCTTGTTCCTAGCATTCCTATCAAGTACGTACAGGACCGTTGAGTGCTGACACGTACGACGTGTTGTTTGACCCATGCATATGGCGTGTTCAACCCGCCGTGCACTAGACGCCTACACTCGGCAGCCTCGGAGTTCCACCCCATTCCAGGAAACCACGACGGAAGTGCTTTCGCTGCCACATTGTCCACGCGTAAATGAATCGATCTCGAGAAACAAGGGAAGAACTCCCACCAAATGGAAAAGCGTTACACAACCCGAGCAGATCAGACGTGCTGCTATTCAGGACGATATCTAACGCCCGCTGCATAGAGGTGACGCACGTCTCCACCCTTCGTGTCGCACCCATACGTAACCTCCATCACCATGGTTGCCGAGAATGAGTACCACATCCTCGAGGCGTGCGTGGGGACACACGTGGTGAAACGTGCCGCATAGTTCGCCGAGTCGTCCGATAGATGCGTCAACAGTTCGTACGCACTCTTGTTTGTCACGGTAACGCAGCGCTGCCTTTTCGTTGAAGACTTGATGTAATAATCGTCGGTGTGACCTGAACCGTGGCTCATATTGGGTGATCGAAGTTAGCCACTCGAAATCGAACCTGTCGTGTGTATTTCCCGTGAGAGGTGAAAAAGCAACACAGGATGACGGACGCGACGTACATCGCCCCAGTGGAGAACGAGGGCCGATCAAAGTACTTTCGCGGGCTAGTTAGAGGCATGGGGAAATGCGCCAAAAGACGCGAAAGAGATGTAGGCCGGTAGCACAAGCGACGACACCTGAGAAGATCATGACTAGATCTGGGAAGTACAGTCGACTCCCTCAAAATGCCTAGCATCTCCAATGTCCCGAACTACATATGATCCCATTCATAATGCATACCCCCTGGGGCCTGGGCTTTTCCTTGACGGCAGGGTCACTTGTGGCATCGTTGTGGACATGGGAGGCTGCAGATGCGATGGGATGAGTATAAGGATGGTACAGTGCTGCTCCGTTGAGGTCTACGATACGGCCAGCAGCCCGCGAACTCGTTTCCTCCCGTCGGGGACGGCAACAGCCCAAGGTCCAAGTGGCAGCGGCCGGATCGCTTACTGAGAGTCTGAAAACACGACTAGAGGTATGTCAGTAGGTAGGCACGAGGCTACCGCGCACTATCCATACAAGGAAATATATTCACACAGAGTCCCCACGTCACGTCCCCCTCTCGTGCGTCCCCGCCTCCTCGTTCCCATCCAGATCCAGAATCCGAGTCGGGGGGAGGGCATCGCGATACGACCACCGTTGTGTAGAGCGAGAAGCATGGTGTGTACGAACGTGGGTTGTAGGAACAGGCTTGCCTTGTGCGAGAGAAATTTGACCGATCGTGGTGCGCAACCTAGGGTTCATCCAAGGAGTCCATCGCGTGCCGACGCGATGTGAAAAGGGCGATGGAAGGGATGCCCAGCCATAATGAAAACCGGCCAAATGCACGCGAACGAGCCATTTAGCATGTTCGTCGCAGGGCCCAGTGCCAAGGATAGGTGACCGAGTGGAAAACTCTAGAAGTGGGTATCCACCGGCAGAAATGAGGTCCTCCACCCTGCTATTTGTGGCACGCTTTTCTGCTTGCGGTATGCTGGGAGGCACGGTATCATTTAGAGCCCTCTTTCCGTCCTAGTTCATGGATCCTGAGAGTGCCAAGTTCTGGAGCGGACACTCGCCATACCACAACGCAGCCTGTGAGAACGAGAGTGGAGATAAGGGGACCATGCCTGTCGCAGGGGAACAGAGAAAGTTCAACAGTATCCGAAAGACCCTCTGGACGGCAATTTGGACCCACCATGCCCACGTTCATGATACCAGAAGAACAGTACGACGCCATCATCGTCGGCGCAGGCTTCAGCGGGATCCGTCAACTCATCCACTTGTGCAAACTCGGGGTGCGCTGCACGGTAATCGAGGCAGGGTCGGATCTGGGAGGAACATGGTACTGGACCAGATACCCTGGCGCACAGGTACAACACGTACAATTATTTCCGCTTCACTGCAGCGATACCCCGGATCAGCAGATATCGTGTAGTCTGGGGTCTCGGCGCACGCAGCTCTAACCGTCTCGAGGAACTGAACCCCGGGTCTTGCCTTGAGAAAGCCACGTGAGTGGAGGGAGGAGTTTACTAGCGTATTCAGCATAATATCATGATGGGACCCCATAGCCGATCCGATGATCACACTAGACCTCGATCGTCACACTATGGCCTCTTGGCTCTAAAGCGTGACACATGATCTTCAGACGCTTGCAGTCTTTACCATATATTGTTTCATCGCTTTTAAAGTGGCGACTGTGCCACCGAGCTCCGGCCAGTTGGCACTCCAACGATTCAAGGCTGTGGCTCTGATTAATGGCGCAGGACGCGGTGCAAGAGTATAACGCACGACGGGACTCTGGACAGTTCGATGTTCACTGTCAACATGTCTGGCGTTCTCACCCCATGGGAATTGGGCCCGTCGGGTAAACTGAGAATCATGGGATCGTGCACACGCGACGCATGTAGATTTCGCGAATCACTGCTCATATGCATTCGGCCAAAGAGTAGGTATTGGCCAGTGGTGGATGAATAGATGAAATACGAGGAGAGCCACTTTGTTCGCATACAGGTAACTCGGGTACACCCACCCGCATGGCTCCCAAGTATGCAAGGGACGCAGGAGGGTAGAAGGGGTGATTGGGCGTCGATGGGGTTTATCCTTGCGCGAGACAACGTGTTGCAAGTCAATTTGGCACGAACCGGACATTTTTAGCTCACTGAGATAAACGTGTGTCCATTAGTGTAAAGAAGTTGATCCCAAAATGGACGCCGGAAGGGATGGAACTCGTGTCAACAAGCATCGACCATATCAATGCCTACCGAAGACCCAGTTCAGATCGCAACTAGTTCTCGAGCAAGATCGTATCAACTACCATAGATCAACGGAATGAACATTGAACTCACTGATTGAAACTATATCCACAGGACCAAGAGGAACGTCCGTTCGAAGCAGAAGAACGACAACTTGAAATTGCATGGACCACACTCACGCGGCAGTAGTCGTGACGATTCCTACCATCACTTTTGATCGCCTCACCCGTGCCAACACTGGAAGCTACCGGAACGACAAACACAGATTGATCTCCCACCGTGGCTACAAAGAATGGCCTTCGTGTGATGCACTAATCAAAGACAAAAAGCATATCTTGGGTCGGGGGAGCAGGGTCACATAGTCATGTCTCGAGCTATCCGGCTGGCATAAATCAACTGAGATTCTATCTCCTCGTCGTGATGGCTCCGACTCGTTCATCCAGGAAGTCAAGGATGACTCGCAGGTCTGACGTATGGGTTTTCTTTTTTTTCTTTTTTCTTTGGCCCTTGGGAAAAGGATATTACACTGGATTTGGATGGAGAGTCTGGTTCGTCACGAACAAGCAGGATCGACATTCACATTGACTACAACCCACTCGTTCACCACTCGCAAAAAGCGTTGAATTTACAACCAATCTTACGCACAGATAGCACACGTGTACCAACAAGCCCGCATATACCCCCCCAAAAATCGATCGCTACCTCTCGAACGACATGGTCCTATTGAGCGCATAATTCGCCTGGAACGCCGCATACACCGCGTCCCAGTCTCGGCACTGATACGTCAGTCCGATGCCGTCGCTCGCGAGCTTGCCCGACGAGTGCATGTGGTTCGTCGGGTTCAGCCGCGTGTTGGCGGCGCAGAGCACCATCTGTCGAAGGTAGTTGAAACAGTGGTGGACGTGATACCGCGCTTGAGCCTCGGGTGTCCGCATCCCGCGCTCGTCGTTCGGCGGCGAGGGCGGAGAGACGATGGCCCTGCGGATCCGATCGAGGCAGTGGAGTGTGTGAAACATGGCTATGGCATATGGACGGGGTGGGGCGTCATCTGGGCCAAGGAGCACGAGTCCGTGGTTCCCCTCTGGGACGAGCGTGCCCATTCATGGTCGGCGAGGGCACCGTTGATGGGGTAGTGCACCATTTCTTCAGTGGTGAGGTCGACGGGGCGGGCGGGCGTGGCGACGTCGAGATGCAAGAGTTCAAGCGAGGGGTGGTTGCGGACGCGGACTGTGGGGTGATCAATGCATGAAGGGGAAGACGTGTGTGAGCTTGGGGGTGTACGTTTTGAAAAGCGTTTTGGACGTACTTCGACGAGGTTCAGTGGCGGATGGGGACCGTGCGTTTGGAAACGGGCTGGGTCCCCTGAACACGAACATGGGGTTGAACGCCAAGCAGTTTCTGGGAATCCGGCGCCCAAAGCTGCGGCTGCGGCCCCGACACGCGGAATTATACAACAACATCGTGTAATGACAACAGATAATTGGGTAGCCTAAATTTGTTATCAGTTTACCGATCATATCATCTCAACGAACCACACACACCAGCGTGCTTACTATCTGTGTACACCAAATCGTCATCCTCGTCAGACGTCTCCGAGAGGTCCTTCTTGAGACGCTCGCCATCTGCTCCAGTTGCATGTCAGCGATGGTGAGAGCAACAAAGTCATCTGCATAGGCTGCATGGTGGAACGCGACATCGTCCAAATCGATGTCTCGCCCCCTCAACACGTCTTTGACCCACTCTACTTCTTCGTCAGCGAGTTTGAGAAAATCCTCTGCTTCTGCCTCCATCGCAAGGAACATGTCCTTGCGTGTTTCCGCTGCGTCAATGTTGGCTTGACACGGCATAATGCGGTGTAGAATACTGTCCCTGGAAGTCGATTTAGCAATATAGGCCTTCTTGATCACTGAATCGGAGAAACGAGATGAGCCTCAGACGAGAAGGCATCTGCCCTGTTGCCAGTGTGGATCTCAGTCACTCGAACTCGGAAGAGAGGGACTTACTTCAACAACGTCTTCAAAGCCTAGATCCGAGTATGAAGTATCACCGATGGACTTGTTGGCAAAGCGGAGTTCAAGTGGAGGAGGGGCAGTCCGAGGCTTGTATGGCCGGTGCCTCCTTCGCATTTCTGCCTGTCCCTCGAGTGTGCGTCTACGAAGGACATGTTTCCGCCAAACGTTGGCCAGTTCCGGTTCTGCACGGAGGAGAGAAAGTCTCCTCGCAGGCAGTGTAACGCGAGACTATGATGAACCAAGTCGTCTTGTAGTAACCGAGTGTCGAGGGTAGTGGTTAGTCTCTGGGAAAGTCGGCAAGGGTTGTCAACTAGGTTCTCGATTTTACCATGCTCGAGACATAATTGAGTCATGGCCACCTCCTGCTCGCCATCGTCCTCCGCTGTAACGATCCCAATACCCGGAAAATCAATCCTCAAGCGTCCAGTACCAGCTCGGTCAGGCATCCTCAGTCGTATCAAAGGCTTCTTGCCAACACAACCTACCCAACCGATCTCGGAAGACACCAGCAGATCACTCAAGAGAGCGCATTTCATCCTACCACACCTCGCGACCGTCTACCAAATATCCACCCTCGGTCCACCATCGACACCGTCGCTCAAAAATGAAAAACGGTCCATCGAGGAAAAGGAGTCGGAGCGACGGAAGCGCATCGTCAGAGGCAACTCAATCGGTCCAAACGACACAGAAGAGTGGTGGACCTTGGACAAGGTCGAGTCGTTTTACAGAGAGTGCTGCCAGTCCAGAGAAGAGCAACCAGATCCCGCCGTCTCGGCCACTTTCAAGGCGCATAAGACATCCTGCCATCGCGCGAGCCCCGCGAGGCCAATTGGCGCTTCCGTTCCCAGCGCGCTTCTACGACCAAGCCTCGCTCCGTCGACCTCTCTGGCGTGCAGCTCACTCCCACCTCTGCCGCGATCCTCTCGGACGTGTTCAATATCGAGTGGGGGCTTCGCAAGCTCACGCTGCGGGTGTGACTTGGATGATGTGGTTCGTTGGTTGTGTCCTTCTTGCCGTAGTCTACTGACCCCCAGGCAGAAGCTGGAACCAATCCTACACGCTCGAGTACCTATCGATCGCATCCAACCGCCGCCTCAAGCCGCCTGCCTTCAAACTCTTCGGAGCGTATGCGTCACAGGTTGGTTTTTCCACGGAAGAGGGACAGGCTACTAATTTCAAGACAATAGGCCAAGAGCCTGCAATTCCTGGATCTGTCCTCGACTGCCTTAGATAAGAAATCAATCGACTACGTCGTTGCGTGTCTCGCAATTGCTCTAGAACCCGGTTTGATCCCGCTCCGCCTGGACGACTGCTCTCTTCGTCCGAATGCACTCGAAGCGCTCGGTGAGTGTCCTTCTGACCACCAGTCTTCTCGGTTGTGACAATGGCCTCCAGCGTGGGTGGCCCGGACATCTTCCCTGTGAAATATATCCCTTCGACATAACAAGATCACAGCGATGGGTGGTGGTGCCGTCGCGCTTGCCCTCATGATCCGTGATTACCCCGACGTCGTACCAGTTCCTGCGACCAGCACCCCCGGGAGCCCATCCTCCACTGTGTCATCCGCACCCTCTATTTTCACATTGCCACTGCCCTCCCCACTCCCGAACGCCACCCATCTCCCGCCTCCAATGCGTACTGGACCCATACTCCCACCTCCACGACACCCTTCCGTTCTCGGCCCTCAGACGACCTATACCTCATATATCCCCCGATCGAAACGCACCACCGCGGTAGTGTCACAGCCTCCAAGTCCACTGTCCGCAACTAGGCAGCCAATCCCAATCATTACGTCTAACTCGCACGGCGGCGTGACGACACGACGCCCTACCCCGCTAGGTCCTGCCAAGTCTGAGAGTGTGGGTGTGAATGGCGCACCAGGGCGCTTTGACGACGGACCGAGCGCAGCGCTTCTGGACAAGGTATGGGTGTTGGATACGTTGCCACGACTGGGTGCACTTCGGACACTCGATCTGAGGGGTAACGATCTCCGGGTAAGTCCTGCTTCGCGCACGTTATTTCGAATCGCGTCCTGATGGTGACTCTGTAGTCCGGAGTGACGTACCTTGCTCAAGTATTGAAGCGGAATCGGACGTTGAAGGTGCTCAATCTGAGCGAGAACAAGCTGGACGTGCAGTGTCTAATACGATCGCCGAAGCTCTCGTGGGTCTCGTTTAGTCCCTTTATCCCATCCTTGATTCGTGCTCAGCCTGGAGAGCTAGAAATATAACTTGTGTTTGGAGACGCTGGATCTCAGTCGAAACCCTTGCTTGGGTCCCGCTCTCGAAGGCGTACGTCCCCACCCAGACTCTCTCTGTCGCACGCGCTGTCGGCAGACTAACTCCATTTCCAGATTGAATCGTTGCGCATGGCATTTACGCTCAACACCGCCCTCAAACGCCTCTTTCTCTCTTCGACCCAGCTGACTTCTGCAGGGGCCATCGCGCTCACCGAGTTCCTCCCTGAATCGGCCTCCCTCGTGCACCTCGACCTCACAGTGAACAACATCGACCTCGCGGGGGTCATGGCGCTCAGCAAAGGTCTCGAAGCCAACCACATCATGCGGTGTCTCGATCTCGACATTCCGCCGGACGACGACCAGTTTGCGAGCATTTGTCGGGAGATTTTGAATATGTGTGTGAGGAATACGGTGGAGGCTGAGTGGGCGTTGCGGGGTGGCAAGGGCATGTGGGGATTGATCGAGGAGAGCGAGTTGGCGAGGTCGATCCGGGTAGGGGACGGGGCCCATGGCAAGGTGACGTCTCGTTTTTCCACTCTACTCCGTTTGTGCACACGGGTTGCGAGGACACGTGTACTGATTGTGGTGGTCCCCGGGTAGACGGACGTGGTTTCCCGTGCGGAGGGGCTGCTAGAGCGGATCCAAGCCGAGATGCAAGGGAACGGT
>JBBPKV010000580.1:0-10937 GCA_038089455.1 Tylopilus cf. leucomycelinus
TCCTTGATACAACTGCCCACCTCTGAACTCTCAACTAAGATAGATATCACTGCCATTGGTTCTCATCTGGTCTCACTTATCTCATCATTCACCAACAATGCCTTCATCTGCCTGGCAATCATGTGCTTCTCTTCTTCCTTGGCTTGACAGCATCACATCTTCTCTTCCTCCACCTCTTGCCTATGTTATGCTTCAGTGGCTTTGACTTCCTTGCATCACACCTTCATTTCTGCATGCTATTACTTGGTGACTGGTCCAACATCCTGCATTCACTAGACAGCCCAGCTGTCAACCAGGGCTTCCACACCATGCTCATGTACTGTTCACAGACAGGCATGCACTTGAGTCTACAAGACCAGTTAGCTTGCACACAGAATAATAGGTTTCGCTACTTACCAGAGTTATGTTTCACTTTACCACCCACATCTCCTGCTCTTCATCCAGGATCTTGTTGTCATCTGGCATGGTTTATGCAACATTGATGACATGGGAGTTTATGTTTTTCAAAGCTTGGGCAGCTTGTGCTTTTGGACTATTGATGTCCATGGGTTGCAAGAGGGCTGGGATGGCATCAATGGTAGACATGGTAATAGAAGGAAGAGAGATAGGAGTAGTTGGTGATCATAGGAAGAAGATGGACTTGGCCATTTTTTGCATTTTGTGGTGTTTTGCGATTCAAACTCAGTGCATCACATGACTGACTGGGGACAGTCAGTATCCAAGTCCCCCTCAGATGTAGAAGCTCATTACTCTCTACATTTATAGACTGGTTTCTCATGTCAGCTCAAGTTCTTGTACAGATCTTTCTATCATGTTCAAGATGTCCATCATGTCTCATGTCAGTCCAATGTTGGTCTATTTCAATCCATGTGTATTTCATCAGTCCAAGTCTGATTGATAGTCTACTTTTCAGTCCTGTTGTAGTTTGAGTCTAGATACAATCTTTTAGTTTCTTATTTTTGTCGTCATCTGTCACTTCCAACAAGTCATAAATCACCTTTCTGTCACAGTTACATCAGTCACAGATGGGATAGTATTTCATTTTGACTTGGAATATTCATTGACAGATACTGGCATCCTTTGACAGGACCACATGTTTCTACACAGTCCTGGGAAAATGCCCAGACTATAAAGACTTGTATCATGCATTTGAATATCATCACTTATTGGGTTTCACTTTGTTTTTCAGTTTTTGTTTGAGTCCCTCTCCATTTATATCCTTGCTACCATTCCATCTATTTGTCCCTTTGCTGTTCACTATTCATTCTATCACTGTTTATTTGTCTTTCATAGTCCGATATTTTGGACTATTTGTTAAACAGTCTGGACTATACTAGACTAGTCTATTTCAAGCAAAGACTACAATTTTAGCTATCTCTTTTACTTGGTTACCTTTGAAATCCCTGGGATGAGCATATACTTGCTCTCTTCATTTTAGCTTGACTTCACCATTCACCTTGGTGGTCAGTACCCCCACACTTAGCATCTTTCTTACAACATGTGTTATGATGAGATGGTTATGCCATTGGTTGATATGTGATTCTAGTGTTGTCTGAAGGAGAACCTGTGATGTTCTGATGGTAGTCCAATATGGTAAGTGGAGATGTGGTTGTGATAAGATATACCATGAGGAATACACAAGGTATGGCTATGCCTAGGCTGTGAAGAGGCTATGGCTGATGGAATGAATGCTGTGTAGCCATGGGCTATGCCAAGCAGTGAATGGCATAATGGGCTACATGATGTTGTGGCTGTGTCTAAGCCATGGCAATGCCATAGGTCATGTGGCTGGACCTTGAGGTGATGTGGGATTAAACTTAAGCTGTGTCATGGCATGGCTAAGCATGTGAGAATGCTAGACTGAGGCAGAGTATGGCAATGCAAGGCTGTACATGAGGCTGTGCAATGCTGTGTATACAAGATAATGCAATGCAGTGTATGATGATGTCAGGGTTAGTGTTACTTAGTCATGATAGTGTTATAATGGTCTCATGTAGGTAGTATGTAGTGGCTTGTGCAGGTACTCTTGAGAACTTTATGGCTCTTGAGATAGTGGTGGCTTAGTAGAGTGAATGGGCCATAATAGGTGTATGAGCTCTGTGTCAGCAAGCCAAATGTAGTCTCAAATGGTTTTCCATGGTTGGAAAAATGGTGGTTGTAATAGCATGTCTGTTGGATGATGTGGTCATCATGATAGATATGTTAATCTTGTTTTTGTGGTATTCCACAAAGTTATTGATGCAATGCATGAAATGTTGCAATGTACTAGAATCAAAAATCCAGATGTTGATATTATTTGATTTAGATGACTCTTTATTATTGTATTGGGTTGAATTCAAGTGAATATATATGTATTTTAATGTAGTTACTAGCATATTTATATACTTAGCAGCTATGGACAGTGATAGAATTAAACATCATGTTTTGTTAGTATTTGAATTCAATGAGAAAGGCAAAGGAACATGTCTTATATCAAAGTCCATTATATTGATGTCTTTAGAGCATTTGTCCACAAGATAGTACTCATCTAAATACTCCATTAGGAAAGAGTCATCCTTGAGTATTGAAGTGCTAAGAGAAATGGTAACTTCCTCATTCTAATTAGAGAAGAGAGGAGGGAAAGACAAGATGTACTTGGATAATTGAATGTGCTTGCTCTTGGGTTCACCAGACTTGTTAGACTTCTTGATGGAGTGATGTGAGTCAAGGATGTTACTTGGCATGAGTGGCAGTCTACACAATTCAAGTATGTAGATAGTCTCAGGAGTGGGTTGAACTTCCATGGAGTACATGAGGTTAAAGGCAGTGAGAGTGAGGGGAAAAAATGGGGGGCTGTATTGCATGGTGCTAGATTAATGCATGAGTTTGTGTAGGTCAAGTATAACAACAGTGGCAAGTGAAGCTATGTAGTTAGCCTCTTTATTCCTCTTTCACTCTTGAGAATGCTTGGTATGCTTCCTTTTGTACTTTGACTATGGTTTGTTCTTGTTGTCCCTTGAGGTCAGGTTGGACTGGTTACTGGACTACTGCTATGCAGTGAATGGGTCTGGTTAGCAATCAAGAGTATAGATACTTTCATGAACTTCCTGGTATATTTACTCAAGTCATCCTGATTATGCATCTGCTTCTTATGGCAGTTCTTGACAAGGTACTGGATGTCAGCATGGTGATATCAGGTACTATCTTCACATCCTGGATTGAGTTTCTTGACTGGTTCAACAAATGCTTCCCAATTAGCAGAATTACAAATATGATAGTGGAGAAATGGCTCAAGATCTACATGGATGATCTAGGTATTCACACCAAATACAATGTCTAACTTCACCATGATCATATCTGTCAAGTTCTACAATATCTTAGAGAGCACAGACTCTTCATAAAATTATCTAAATGTCTTTTTGATGTCCCAAAGATGGAATTCTTGGGAATGATCATCAGCAATGAACAAGTAGAGATGGCACAGTTAAACTGAAAGCAGTCCAAGACTGGAAACCTTCCTCTACTATCAAGGGAATATGTTCATTCATTGGCTTTGTGAATTTTTATCACAAATTCATCCCTAATTTCTCCTGCATTGTTGCTTCCCTGAACCTCCTCATTTGGAAGAATGAAACCTGGAAATAGACATCACTCTAACAAATCTCATTTGATAAACTGAAGTCAATATTCTTATCTGCCCCCATTATCCACATCCCCGATATCTCAAAACCCTTTACTCTTATGTCTGATGCATCACTCATTGCAGCTGGCACAGTCCTTATATAATCTGATAACAATGAAGACCTCCACTCATGTATCTATTTCTCAAAAACATTTGCTCTAGCTGAGTGAAACTATAATATCTATGATTGAGAACTTCTGGCAGTCATTCTAGCCTTACAAGAATGGTGTCAATATCTTCAGAGAACCCACCATGACATTATTATCATCACTGATCACAAAAACTTGTCCTTCATTTGAGATCCCTATAAACTTTCTCATCATCAGGCCCAATGGGCCATCTTCTTATAGAATTTTCCTCTCATCTGGCAAGTTACCCCTGGCTCCAAGATAACCCTAGCAGATACTCTCTCTTGTAGAGATATTATCAACACCTCCTCTGACAGTGTTTATGTGTCCATCTGTCCTGAGTCCATCATTAACAATGCCCTTGATCTTACCCTAGCCCACCACATCCAAACCTCATTGTCCTTCAATCCATTTGTCCTTTGGGCTATTCATTCTCTTGTAGAAGGATCACCTCTTCTTCCTCGTTCTACCCTCCAAGACTAGACCTACGATAATGGCCATCTATATTTCAAGAATCACCTCTACATATCCCCTGAAGCTCACCATACCTTAGTCTCCTCCTGAAATGACTTACTTAGTGAAGGGCAGCCACAACTAGACAAGCAAGGCAGATGCTGAGTTCTTAAAGGTAAGGGGCCTTAGGTAATCTCATAGAAGGGAAGATAAGGCACAAACTTCAAGAAGAGGACAAGACTGAGATCCTGCCTCACTTGAAGGGCTGCTCTTATATACTATTCTACTGTATGTATATGTTTGGCATGATAGGAAACCCATAGATAGTAAGTATGGCATAAAGAAATAGAAGTGATACAATAAATAATAGTCCATGGGTATCCACATATATCTAGGGTTGAGGGTAACTGTATATAGGTATATTGCTATGCATGGGCATAGGGTTGCTGATGGGTCAGGGTCTTGGGTATTGCTATAAGTGGTAGACCATGAGGCAGAAAGCTATGCAAATATGAAATAGCATATATGGCATGCTCTGGTGGACTGCTGTGACATAGCCTCCAGGGCTATGGCAGGCTGTGGCCATGAGGTTGCCATGTGGTGATGCATGAGTCATGATGAGGGCATTATGTGATTGGATGATGAGTGTCCTGGTTTGATCCTAGGTAATCCCTGAATGATCTGAAGGGTTCCATATTGATCCTAGGGACATGAGATAGTTGTGAGATGTTACATGAGGCATCATAGCTGAGGCTGGGCCAGGGCTGTGTTCATGATGTCATAGGTCATGTGACTGGGGCTAGACCCTGCTTAGTCATGGTGGTGATGTCATGCTGAGTGGTTGCATAGAGGGTAAATGAGTAACTATGGGGACATCAGATAAAGGTAGAAAAATAAGGAAAAAATAAGGACAAATAAGGCCAAATGTTATGGGGTCAAATGAGACCAAATGAGACCAAATAGGGCCTTGTAGCAGATGGAAAATGGGGATCATAACATTATCCCCTCTCTAAAGATTGATTTCCAGGCAATTAAAGGGCAATTAATCTGAAGGAGTGGTAATGATAGGGGAACCACAGTGAGTGAAGAGGTCGTAAAACTGGGCAGAAGCACAGTGAAGGTGGTAGAACACAGCCAGGTAAGCAGTGTGAAAGTCATTTAAGACATCATGAGTATATGTAAGGTTAGAGGCTGGCTCCTATATACGATCTTCATCCATGTATCCTTTCTAGTGGATGAGGTATTTGAGATGGTTACAGCAGAGGCATGAGTCAATAACATAGTCAACTTCATATTTGGAATCACGATCTTCCATGACAAGAATGGGTCTAGAGCAAAAGGTAAGTTGATTTTCAAGACATTCTTTATAGGGTTTAACCTAGGAGACTCTGATGATGGGGTAAATGCAGAGTGAGCTGGGAAGGTGGAGTTTAATGGAGTTAGGGCTGATGAGATCTGTGATAACATAAAGACCAAGCCACTTTTTGTTGTGGTCGCCCATAGACACTAGGCTAGCTGCTACTGGAACTAGAGTAGACTAACCTAGAATGCGAAGTCTAGGCTAGTGGAGGAGTGCAAAGATCGAATCCAAGATGCGAAGTCCCAGGAAGTCCAAAAATTGACCTGAGTAAAGCACAAGATCCCAGAAATATATGAGAATACAAGTCCAAAGTGTCAGCTATGCCTTCACACAGATCCAACACGACATAGCAGGGAGGAAGCACTACAGTTGCCAGAAATCTACTGAGATGTCTTGCCAAGAGACATTGGGTATTTTGAGAGGCAGAAGCTTTTCTATGGGAGGTTTGTTAATTCCTTTGAAACATGCACATCTATTGTATTGTGAGATATAGTCTTTAACGTCTGTAGTCATGTTGGGCCAGGTGTAGCTGCATTGTATCAGCTCTATGGTTTTGTCTGAACTTGGGTACCCAGCAATGGGTATGTCATGGTGAAGCCAAATGACTTCGAGGTATAGGATGCCATCATTGGGGATAGTTGTAGTCAATAGAAAGATGGACACTGATCCATGGTAACCATGCCAGTGGTCCAGTCAACTGTTGGGTTGTGTTGTCACAACCATGTATATTCTAATATAAAGTGATTCCTTCCTAAGTCTATGACTTCTGCAATGATGTTCTCATGATGTTCATTGTAATCAAGGACTAGATATATTGCATGGGTAATGTTGCTGGCAGAGTTGGCAGTGCCATCAATGTTGAATACTAGTATGGGACATTGGAGTGAATGTACTTGCAACTTGTGTTGTTTGGCCCATTATCTATCAACAAAGGTTTGGTTGGCTCCACTATCAAGAAGGGCCTTGAGGTCAATGAAGTGGAGGTTCTTCTTCCTTGTGGTGATCTTAATATTAAGAGTCATGTCATTGTGTGATTGTGTGAGATGGATTCGTCTTGGTTCTGGGATTTGTGTCATCTTAAATGCCTTGAGGTAAGATGTGTTGTTAATAGTGGAATTAAGCACTAATATGAGGCCTCAGCTGAGCTGTAGGTCAACTACAGGCTCCACTGGATTTTGAGAGTGAAATAATTTAGAGTCGAGAATAGAGGTATTGTTGGTGTTGGTAGAGTCCATATCCTGAATACCCAGTTCATTCAGAATGCATGGGTTTTTCCCGACTAAGATTCTGTGTCTTTCATATCAAAGAAAAATGCTTTTATTTTTTTGAGATTCATGCTATACACTGCATAGGGTAGTTGTTTTTCATGAGTGTCGGCGTCTTGATGATCTTCTGTATTGTTGCTGCAGACTTGTCACTGACATCTGCAATGCTTGATGTGTTTGCCTTTGTATCAACCACAATCATGGCATTTGCTGGAGGGTCTAGGGCAATCTAGTGCAAAGTGATTCTTTTCATCACAATTGCAGCAGCCTTGGAACAATGTCTTGTTGTTTCTAGGTTTTCCTTGTTTACAGGAGAAGAATGCATTGATCTCCTCTTCTTCTTCTTCTTCTTTGTCAAGGGGCAGGTAGTGTAGAGTACTGGTTTCGTGTACTGTTTTATGTGAAAGCTTGATACTAAACAACCTAAAGACTTCTCTGGCCTTTCCTGCATTGTGAAGACATGTCACAATCTTCTTGATGGTTTCTTGGTGTAATCTAAACTGGAACATCTGTCAAACCAGTTCAAGGTCTGAGTTCTTCTCTAAAAGGTATACTCCATGTTCTTCTGAGATTCTGGATTGGTAGTAAAGAGTTTACCATTTTGCTAAGATGTCAATCTCTACTTTTTTGCCATGTACTCACTTTATATGATCATATTTAAGCTCCATTTGAAAGACTTGGGTGAGTACAAACACACACTGTCAAGAATCGATTCCTATTCACATGCTGTCAAGTGGAGATTAACTGTCAGTTGCACACTGTCAAGCAGTGTTCCTATTCACATGCTATCAAGCGGAGATTAACTGTTAGTCACACACTGTCAAGTGAATGTTAAATTCCTATATATAGGCCATTTTATTGGGAAGTATCTTTAGTTTTATCATATCTTTCCCCTCCTTTATCATCGAAATTCAAACCTTCCACTCTGTTGACGAGTTCCTTCATGACACCCCCTATAATATTGGGGAGTTTATGATGGCCAGTGGTAGCTTTATGGTGTTCTTTTGAGAGGATGTCTTGTTATATGATCTAGAGAGGGTGTTCACCAGTACATTTGTGTTGGGGAAGTTTCCATTGGGGAGCTCCATCAAGAATATTGTAAGGGAAGTAAAGGCATTTTTTGAGTTGGAGTTGGAAGGCTTCGACTTAGAGATGTCTCATATCCCTGAAAATGACCTTATGCCCATGAGAAGCAGGGTAGCCAAAAAATGAGTCAGTCATATATGTAACTCATCACCATCAAAAACAGCAACTTAGATAAGTTTTTTCATAACATTTTGAATTGTATTATTCTATTTATAGACAGGTTGATAATGAATTGAGCAGAGTTATGTCAGGGTTACAATTGTAGAGATATAAAGTGAGGAAATCAAAGAATGTATATAGCAACATGGGTCTCACTTTCCATGATTAACTCAATCATATTCATCATTGTGAGACAAGACAATCCACCTCTGCCAAACCCCAACCCGCTTTACCCTTATCCTGACTTCAATATTCCAATTCCTTCGATGTTATCTCTGCATTCATTTAACTTTCCAGCGAAGACTTCGATAACCTATACCATGTTTTGGTATAATTTGAACCATTTCCAGATTTAAGTAGTGGAGGCATGTGGAGCACCAGAGTCTTACCCTCTATGGTTTCACTTGTTGATGATCCTATGAGGGAAGATGAAGTGGTGCTAGAAATGCATATTAATTGACTGTATACAAGAGAGCTTGCACTTCAATGCTTGGACAAAGGAGACGAACATATTAGGAATGCAAGGTCTTCTAGTTCTACATCATCTATTTCTATGGATATTATATCTCAACCTTCAACCCTGCCTAGGACCCCTGACATGTAACTTTCTCCTGGGGGATCATCAAGTAGTGTTGATTATCTCCCTGATTCTGTGCCCTATATGTTACCATATCCCCCAACTCTAATAAACTTTAGAAGCAATGAAGCAAATCAATCACTTTCATATTCTTTTCTGGTATGAAACACTGGTAATTGTGAAATTCCATCATTTCTAGGACTTGTAGATAAGGATGGTAATCAGGTCATATAGTGAGTATTATTTTTATATGGAGGATGTTATTAACTCTATTTAGTGATTACAATTATCGACTAGATGGGACGCTTAGAGAGGAGCTAGTTTCTGGATGAGATGGTGCTGAGGAGCCAGGTAATGACTAACTTGCTTTTTAATTTGTATTTGTCATGAGAAAGTGTTAGTCACGCTGTTGTATAAATTGAGTTAGGATGTAAATCGAAGTATGTATAGTTTCTTCTTCTTGCTTTCATGCCTCTTAAGACTCCCAAAGAAATGATTAATCTCTTTCTCAATCCTGCAGAATATTCACCTATGCTAGCAACCCCACCCACTTCTCTACCTCCCTATATTGATTCACATGCCTCAGCTCTATGTCCTTGTGCAGATATACACCTGATATATATAAATATCGAAGATCTAGCTTTCACTCTCAGTTTACTGGAGGATCATTTGGAGGAAATGTCTGTGGCAGTTATCGTAAATCATGGTTTAGCAAGTACAGGAGACCATTAAACCAGGGCATTAGATTCAAACCCTTTAGGAGATCGCAGTTATCTCATATCTCTATATCTCTATCTATCACCTTAGATGTGTTGAGGAATTACCAGGAGACAATATGGTAGTGTTTCTCCTAGACGTTCCCTGCTACATCACCCTCAAATCCCTCTAATTTACCAGAGGAAACTGAATCTACATTGACTACGTCTCTATGATCATGCAGCTTGTGTGTGATGAGGAAGAGGGTATTTCAGGCACTGTTGTGTGTGTAGAATCTTGGGCTCATACTCATTTGTGAAGTACTATGCAATATGAAAAACCTACAGTTGTTAAGGTATGATATTAAAATACACATTGATGCTTTCTGATGTTAAGTTAGGGAGATACTAATGGATTAACCATGCAAATCGATAATGTACACAGTCAACAATTTGGAAAGGAATTGTGGATTCCACAAGCTGATAACAAGTGTGTGTTTAGCAGAGGTCACTTCTCAGTGAAGAGAAGGGTTAATTCATCTCCTATTGGACAAGCATGCGCCATTCAACATCTCACTCTTCTGTTCAGTTTTATTGGAAGGAGTGTTAATGTTACTATAGATGTTTATGTAGATCAAATCTGGCACATTCATAGTGATGCATAATATACATGTGTTTAGGTTTTGTGTCCATGGTACTCAGATTAGGCATGCTGGGGGGACCTCTCTGACAGTTAATCTCTGCTTGACAGCATGTCTTTGTACTCCCCAAGTCTTTCAAATGAAGCTTAAACATGATAATATAAAAGGAATACAAAGGAGTATAGGCCATTGCTTGACAGCATGTGACTGACAGTTAATCTCTGCTTGATAGCATGTAAATAGGTACACTGTTTGACAGCATGTCTTTGTACTGTGAAGTTATTAATGTCAAAAATAAAAATATAGACTATATATAGAGCATAAAATAGGCTCTAAAGTTCCAATTTTGCTAGTGAATAGCAGCTCTCAACCTCTGTAAGGCTGATGGAACCAAAGCAGTTCAGATACCATTTACCATCAATACTTTCCTAAGATAGGATGTAATCAACAGCAATGAAAAAAATGTCAACTACAAGAAAATTTCAAGTCTGGACTCATAGCTCAGTTGATGTAAAGTGGGTGAAAGACAAATAGCATTCTTGAGACACTGTATTACAAGCTGTTGAGACTCTTCCCATTCAAAAGAAATACATTTCCTGGTTAAATTGACTAGAGAACAGGCAATAGAAGCAAAGTCATGAATGAAAATATGGAGTACTTCACACATACTCAAAAAACCACAAACATGAGTGAGTATTTGGCAAGGGGGTTGATCACAGATCTTTTGTACTTTACTCTCATGAGGAATGTGACTGTCACTGGTGCATTTGTATCCTATAACAGTTGTATCTAGTATAGTGAGCACAAACTTCTTTACCATCAGGGAAATTTAATGAAAAAAAATAATTCTATATATAGCTTTATCTATGCTAAAAAAACCCTATAAGGAATATTATAATGATATACTAGTTG
>JBBPKV010000581.1:0-10925 GCA_038089455.1 Tylopilus cf. leucomycelinus
ACCAGGAGGCAGATATCTCAAGGATGATATTGACTATGCTCATTTCTCTGGACAGTCAAATATAGCTTTTACATCTATGTCTGCATCTTCTATAGGATTCACTAGATACATATCTCCTCATATCACTGCTAGTATCCTGTCTACCATGTACTCTACTACTCCAGCAATCCTTGACATCGATTTCTCTGCTTTTTATACATCTGAATCAAGTCCAGATTTGGACTCCATTTCTATCATAGCCAATGAAGAAATTTAACCATACCTTGTTTAGATATGGGTAACTTTTCAGATAGACAAAGCATCCAAAGAGAAGGGAAAATGAGGATATTCAGGTACCACTGTGTATGAAACTAGATTATCATGTGGCAGCAGTGTCTAAAGAACTTCTTTCCCTAGAGCTATAGCAGACTATACAAAGCACTTTACCCCTACCATCCTCATCACCCTCATTCACTTCAATCTCAGCAAACGCTACTGATTCTTCTTCTCTATTATGCAATGCTCTTCAAAACTCTAATAGCACATCCACTACTCAATCCAGTCCTGGTTGCTTCATGTTCAATCCAAACAATGTGTCTACAAGCACATTGAGTAATATCCCTTCACAAGTACCTGGCACTAACTAGAACTTCTTTCCATCCATGCAGTACAAATATTCCTTCCCCCTTGAAGATGAGACCACTCCAAAATGAGTCTTGGACCGAGTCCTGGACACTAGTGTCCCAGTTCTGGTCAAGAATCTCTTTGTGGTTTTGCCAGAATTTCTAAAACAATTTCAAGAACTTACTACTGTGAAATGAATTGCTAACCTACTCTCAACTCACATCACATAGATTAACAAGTTATCTAGTAATGACTGCATGTTTGCATGTAGAACTAGAATGTAAATTATATGCAACAAAGATAGATTCATCATTACACATCACAGCTTACCCCTTAGAGCTATCAAAGCTAAGGTCGGCAATACAGGATGGACTATTCATGGTATTCTAGACTCTGGTTCTGAGGTCATCACTATGCCCTGCTGGATCTGGGAATAGCTTTGACTACCAATCTGATCTAACTAGACTATGAAGATGTTGTCTGCTAATACTAGCATGAATAGTACCATTGGTATTCTCAAAAACCTCACACTCGATTTTGGTGGAGGTGAAGTCATGCTATAGATCCAAATCTTGGCCTATACTAACTTTGACCTACTACTGGGTTGATCTTTCCATTGTCTCATGAGTGCTAACACAGAGGGTTTCCCAGATGGTCTATAGGCAACCATGCTTCATGACCCTAATATGGAGAAGCAGTATACTCTGCCTATGAAACTGTAGTTCAAAGGTTGTCCATATTGCTGAGACCATTTATAGTATACTAGCCATTAGTCCATTTTGGAGAGAGTTTTTAGATTTTGATGATCTGCTTAATAGCTGGGGATATATCAGTAATGCTTCCATCATATCTTTTTTGTTCTATACACTTCTTCCTTTACTTACTAAACCTTTGCCGCCTTATTTGCTTTTATCTTCAATGCAGTCTATTTTCAATTTCGACATGCTTGCCATGCTTTCTTCAGTATATTCTTACAATCTCTCTTTGTATGTGTTGGCTTATAAGCCTGTCACAAAGAAAGTTTAGTCCATTGTGGCTCCAGTCAACAAGGAGTATCAGATTACCCATTCTCTTCCAGATAACCCACTTGCCAGACCATATCCATTACCTACATATCCTTTAGACTTTGTTCCTGGTGTTTGCTTTACACAGGAATGTGCTGACAAATTAGATCTTAATCTAGCAAACTGATTATAGCCAGAGGAAGTCAAACTTATATGCTAGCTTCTCCTCAAACACAAAATGGCTTTTGCTTGGGTTCCTACTGAGCAAGGTCATCTTGATGAAAGATACTTTCCCCCTGTAAAGATTCTAACCATCTTCCATATCTCTTGGGCACTTTGCAACATTCCTGTCCCTCTGTCCATATGGGCTGGCATGATTCAGATTATTAAAGACTAGATTGCGTCTGATATCTACGAATCATCTACTATAGCATACCAATCTTGATGGTTCTGCATGTTTAAACAGGATAGCAAATCACTCTGACTTGTACACAATTTCCAACCCTTTAATACAGTTACTATCTAGAACTCATTCATGCTGCTGTTTATAAAACACTTCACAGAGTCTTTCATAGGATATGCTATTTATAATATTCTTGCTTTGCAATACTGTGTTTATTACCATATCTGGATCTCCTCTTACAACTCCCAAGTGAATGGCATGGTCAAATGGCATTACTTTGATATTCAGGAGACCATCATTAAAACTACCCTGGGAGGGAAGTGAAGCAACTTACTCAATTAAGTGTAGCTGAAGCCTAGACAAGCAGAGTGGCTGCCAGTAGTTGAAGTAAGGGGACTTGCTGGACATTAGCTAAAGAGTGGAAGAACTCAGGAATTGTAAGGTGACAAGATGCAGACTTCAAGAGAGGATAAGACTGAGGTCTTGCCTAGCTTGAAGGGATCATCTTATATACTATTCTACTATATGTACATGTTTGGCATGATGGGAAACCCATAGATAGTAAGTATGGCATAACGAAATAGAAGTGGTGCAATAAATAATAGTCCATGGATATCCACATACATAAAAGATTAACCTAGGGTTGAGGATAACCACATATGGGCATATTGCTGTGCATGGGCATAGGGTTGCTGATGGATCAGGGCCTAGGGTGTTGCTATAAGTAGTAGGCCATGAGGTAAGAAGCTATGTAAATATGGAATAGCATATAGTGACTTTCAAAATTGAGTCAATATTTTGCAATTTTGGAATATTAGCTAAATAACTCATGACCAGGAACAAATAGGGCCAAAGTGTAAGTGAGAGGTAAAATGTACCTACCCTTGGCTATGTGTCAAAAAACAAATTATATAATGTGAATAAGTATCCATGGAGATATGGTCAATTTAAATTAGCAAGTCATTGATATAATTTTATAACTATATATCAAAGATATAGAGCCAGCCAAATCTAGTACTTTGTATGACCTCCTTTGGCCTTGATGACTGCTTGGACCTTACTAGGTATGCTTTCAATCAAAATGTGATCACTTGGGATCAATACCTTGGCCACTTTATTGCAAATTTCCAATATTTCTTTAATCTATCTTAATTACTTGGTATACTGCTTTATAATATGATAGCAGAGGTATTCAATAAGATTGAGACTTGGAAATGGTAGAGATGATCCATAACATTAATATTATTGTGTTTCATATATTTCTCTACCTTTCTGAAGATATGTTTAAGGTCATCATTTTCTTAAAAAATAATATTCTCCAGAGAAATTTCAGATTTTTTAAATCTTGAGAGTAAGTGGTCCTTTGAAATGTTCATACAATAGTTGCAATCATTCCTTCCCTTAACCTCTGCATGAATTCCAGTACCTTTGAATCCCATTGACTCTCATACAACAATATTTTTCCTTTAAGTTTCATTGTTCTCTGAATATTTTTGTCAATAAGACTTTTATCTACTATTTCTATGTCCATTTCTATTGATTCTGGTCTCATTTGACCTAATAACATTTCCCAGTCCTTAATATCCCATTTCTAATATTCCCTGGCAAATGTTGAACAGTTATCTTTTTTGTTATAGTAAGAAGTGACTTTATTTTCTTTGTCATAGTCTTTTATGGTTGTTTTTTGATGCCACTTCATACTAGATGTAAGGGGACTACACTGGAAATAATGGAACTGATGTGGTGAATACCCTAGACAACACTGACAGCTTTGCATGTAGTGATAAAAGTGATAAGAGTATATTATGATATGAAAGAAAGCATTCAGAGTTAGCTAAAAAGAGATATAGACCTGTGTGTATGGGATCCATGACTACTCTAGTGATCATATACCCAGTTAGAAGGAAGTTGGATAAGTAAATGACCATTAAAGAACAAAAAAAGAGAATTTCTCTTTATAAGTGAAATTTGATTCTATCATCAATTTAAAAGGTATAAGAGATGAACACAGTGCTTAAATAGTGTCAGTTGAGAAGGTTACTATGGCATAGTAGCCATGGTAACAACATGTCATACTTCTATCAAGGGTTACATATGACAGCTGTTAAACTTTGATAAGGCTAACCTATAGTTACACAGTTGAGTCAATGATATACTGAATTGAATTGACCATATCACCATGGATACTAATTCTAATGATATAGTTATTTTTATAGCAGATAGCCAAGAGCAAGTACTATCTGCCACTTACTTAATCCTTGGCTCTATTTGTTCTTGTTCCTGAGTTATTTAACCAATACTCCAAAATTGCAAAACATTGACTCAATTGTGGAAGTCACTATACTTATGTATATACTTCGAGGGAAGCATAGACTTCTACATTGATATGGCATTAAAACAGAACCAATAGCTCTTTATTGTGAGGAACCACATGGTGATTGGTAAAGTTATCTTCAATTTTTTGAAAAGCATGACCATTGTTAGGTCTTGCATATTTAGGATATCTAATATCATTCATTCTCATTTGTGTTGTGGTTGCCCACAGACACTAGGCTAGCTGCTACTAGAACTAAGGTAGACTAGCCTAAGACACAAAGTCTAGGCTAAGAGAGGAGTGCAAAGATCAAAATCAAGACACAAAGTCCTAGGAAGTTCAAAAATTGACTTAAGTAGAGCATAGAGTCCCAGAAGCATATGTGCGTTGTAGGAGCTCATTGCTCTCTATATTTTCAGACCGGTTTCTTGCATCAGTTCAGGTTCTCATATAGGTCCTTTCATCATGTTCAAGAAGTCCATTGTGTCTCGTGTTGGTCCAATGTCGGTCCATTTCTATTCGTGCATATTTCATTAGTCCAAGTCTAATTGACAGTCCACTTTTCAGTCCTGTTCGTATTCCAAGTCCAGATATGATCTTTTATTTTCTTATTCTCGTCATCATCTGTCACTTCCAATAAGTCATAAGTTACCTTCTGTCTCAGTTACATCAGTCACAAATGGGACAGCATTTCATTTAGACTTGGAATATTCATTGACAGATATATATGGCTCTTTGACTTGACCTTGTGTTGTCCTTTGACAGGACCACATGTTTATACACAGTCCTAGGAAAATGCCTAGACTATAAAGACTTGTATTACACATTTGAATAACATCACTTATCGAGTTTCACTTCATTTTTCAGTTTTTGTTCGAGTTCCTCTCTGTTCATATCCTTGCTGCCATTTTGTCCCTTTATCTCTTTGCCATTTGCCATCCATTTCATTGCCATTTGCCATCTGTTCCATCATCGTTTGTTCATCCTTTGTAGTCTGATATTTTGGACCATTCGTTAACAGTCCAGACTATGCCAGACTGGTCTATTCCAAGCAAGAACTATTGTCTTAGCTACCTCTTCTACCTTGGTTACCTTTGGAATCCCTGGGACAAGCTTATACTCACTCCCTTCATTTTAGCTTGACTTCACCATTCACCTTGGTGGTAAGCACCCACACACCGTCTATCTTTCTTACAACTGGAGCCCATTGCGAGAGGTTCCATTAGGTCACTCAGAAGAACACTTCGGCCCTCACCTCAGCATTTTTGTCACCTTCACATTTCACCCATTCCATTTTTTATGGTCACTCCGGACCACTCATGACATTGCTTAATCAGTCTACTAATGTCTTCTGTCACTGATCCATCCTTCATTATCAGTGCCATCACTTCTGTCACTAGTCACCAGCAGTAGCGATCTGGGCTCAGCTGTCATCACATCATCACTGTCTGATTCGGTATTCAGATCAATCATCGCTATCATAGTCTGGTCCGATATCTGGATCATCATCACATGATTTCCACGATCTACTATCATCCATGCCTCGGCCAGCATATTTTCGACAGTTGCTGCTTCGCACATCCAGTTGTGCTCCTTCATTTGATGGATCCATCCTTACCCAACTACCATCCTACCTTGAGACCATTGACGTATTAACAATGAAGCTCAGACTAGCCTACAAAGATAAGATCAAAGTGGTGTTATGGTATCTTAGCCTGGATGAAGCTGAACTCTGGAAAACATTGTCACATGTATCCAATCCTGATCTGGACTGGCCAGCATTCGTTGCTGAGGTCTAGTGCTGGTATCCAGGATGCAGACAGTATTATGTTCCAGACACATTCACATTACTTCCTACTCCTTCTGATGTCATACCTACTGATAACAGCTCTACACGTTGCCTATTACATCTCCTTTAGCATATAAAGAATTACAGGACCAATCCATCAAATCTGTCAAAACCATCAAAACTGTCATTGTCAAACCCATGATATCTTATTCGAACTATCATATCAGTCATGAGATCGAACCCATGGTGTCTCATTTGGACTACTGTGTTAGTCATGAGACTGTTTGGACTATCGTTTCGGACTGCACTGAAATAGCCCTATTCCCATTCAATTCATTATCCTATCCATTTGTATATGCTGACACTATCTCTCCATTCTCTTTGTCCTCATCTTCTGTTGCACAATCCGTATTGTAGGATATTGCACAAATTAGTATTCAATCTGAAATCTTTGATACTGACCTTCCATTTTCAATCGCAATAGATGAAGCTGAATCAGACCAGATTGACAATGCAGATCTCACACCATCTGCAGATCTCACACCATCCAAAATATCACAACCACCTCATAACATTTCAATTGCCATTACTATCATAGACATTATACCATCTGCCATAATAGACAAACCCTCAGTGCCATATACGATAGCGCACAAGATATCCAGTCCAGAAATTCTGGAAGATCCAGACCCCATATCATTCAGACACATTGCATCCAATTTCATTTTGTCCATTTGCTCTTCACTAACCATCCTATGTGCTTCATTATCCAAGTCTTCACTTCAGTCCCCTTCACTTCGATCTTGAACATTATCAATTCATTTGCCATTCATATTTGCCTCACCCATTCAGGGGTATTTTCCATACGATTCGGGAATTTTCAAATTTCTTTTGCTCAAACACCTTGACCCTCTGCATCACATTATTTAGATGACCAGGAGGCCATCAGGTAAAAGCCTACCCTGGGGGAGGAGTCTTTGACTCTTTCCATGTTCAATTTGATTTTCATGTTCAATTCGTTCATAATTTGATTTTCATGATTGCCAGCCAATCAATTAACCATTTTTCGTGTTTTCACTAATCTGAACTTCTGATACGTATCTGTTCCATCCTGGCATTAGTCTGGTGATATCTGTTTCACTTTAGATTTCATGTCCACAAATCATTTATGTACAGATTCCGCTCTTCGAACACGTATTTGGACACAGCACACATTAATATGGTTTCACTCATTCAGTCTGATTTTATTCAATAACGGACTCAAAGTTTTTGGATTCAATATCCAAAACAGAAATAGATGCAGAAAGATACTTGATGAAGACAAGCTGAGTGGTAACACACACTTTGGTGTTGTACCTTCATTTTCAATGAAACAAACATCTGTCATATTCGTTCTTATGTCTTGCTTTCCTTTTACTTAGGGATCACATCGGACACGGACATGGACACGATTTCGGATACACACGATCAAATTGCCACTACAGATCTTTATAGGACTATTTACAGACTATCTATAGCTAGACGACTCCCTACTGTTGCAGTGATCTCTTGAGGACTGCCAGCTCTGCCAGCTGCTCTGCAACTTCAGCAGCCATATCAGCCATCTATACCTCCATCTTCTTCATCCACACTTGAGACGAGAGTAATACCACTTCCAGGTGGGTAGCCATCTGAATTGCATTCTCCTTGGGCATCACGTGCTCAGATTTCCTCACTGTCAGTCTTGCCATTGGTGTTTCTACCTCTGCATCCTTTTCAGCTTCTTTCTCGCTATCAGTAATTTTGATCCACATATGCACAGGCAGTGTGGCACATTGACGTTGATGGACTGTTTAGTCCAGTTAGCTCAGTCCAAGTGCAAAGGTACTCACAACATATCTGGGGCCTTGCCCTTGCCCTTGCTCTTGCTATCTTCTGGGGCTTCACCCTCCTATCTCTTCGGCCTACCACAGCCCAATGACTTGTTGCATTTCGCTTTAATGTACTTGCATCGGAAACAGGTCTGGTCAACCAGACCAATGCAAGCTTCATGTACCTTGCAATATCCTTCATAGTGTTCATTGTGTTCAACAATACTATCTTTGGTGATAACCCTCTTTGCAGGCTGCACATGCACTTCATCTTCGTCATCATTGTCTTCGTCGCTATCCTTGACCATCATCCTCGCACGCTGTTATTCGTTAGCCAGACTACCAGACCGAGTCTCCGGTCTACATACCTTGCTTGGGCACTACATCCACACTCCTTCACCAACTTCTTCGATTCGTCCACCTACTTCCCCACTCTCCACTGATATAGACACCACCACTGCTTGTCCTTGGCTAATTCCACCAGTCTCTTCGTCTGCCAAGGGATCCTACACTTGATGTCATTGAACCTCGCCCTCTCTCTCTTGCTGTTGTCATGCTTCTGCCACTTCTTCTGCTTCACATTGTGCTTTCGCTTTCATGCATCACCTTTCAATGATCGGTCCTGCCTCCCGCATACACTGCAGAGTCTAGCTATCTACCAGGGCCTCTGCTCCAAGCTCACATGCCATTTGCAGACACGAATGCACTTCAGTCTACAAGCAAATTCAGACCGCGCACAGTACAACAGGCTATTTTACTTACCAATACCACATCCCATTTCTTAATTCATATCCCTTGCTCCTCATGCAAGGAATCCTTGTCTTCCAGGATCATTTGGGCAACATCAACAACACATTTGTTCACACTTTTGAGTGCTTTTGTAGCTAGAGCCTTCAGACTATTCGAGTCCATGGGTTGCAAGAGAGCAAGTATGTTAGCAATTGAAGATATAGGAGATAGATGTTGCAGATAGTAGTGGAAAGAAGAAGACAGACTTGACCACTTTTCATGATTTGTGGTGTCCCACGATTCAAACTCAATCCATCATGTGACTGACTGGGGACAGTCAGTATCCAAGTCCCTCTTGAATGTAGGAGCTTGTCGCTCTCTACATTTACAGACCAGTTTCTCACGTCAGTTCAGATTCTCGTACAGGTCCTTTCATCGTGTTCAAGAAGTCCATTGTGTCTCGTGTTGGTCCGATGTTGGTCCATTTCTATCCATGCGTATTTTGTCAGTCCAAGTTCGATTAACAGTCCATTTTTCAGTCCTGTTCTTAGTCCAAGTCTGGACATAATCTTTTATTTTCTTATTCTCATTGTCATCTGTCACTTCCAATAGGTCATAAGTTACCTTCTATCTCAGTTACATCAGTCACAGATGGGACAGCATAGACTTGGAATATTCGTTGACAAGTATATATGGCTCTTTGACTTGATCTTGTGTCGTCCTTTGACAGAACCACATGTTTATACACAGTCCTGGGAAAATGCCTGGACTATAAAGACTTGTATTATACATTTGAATAACATCACTTATCGGGTTTCACTTCGTTTTTCAGTTTTCATTTGAGTCCCTCTCCGTTCATATCCTTGCCACCGTTTCATCCCTTCACCATTTGCCATCCATTCCATTGTTGTTTGTTTGTCCTTCGTAGTCCAATATTTCAGACCATTCGTTAACAGTCCGGATTATGTCAGACCAGTCTATTCCAAGCAAGAACTATTGTCTTAGCTACCCCTTTTACCTTGGTCACCTTTGGAATCCCTAGGACAAGCTTATACTCGCTCTCTTCATTTTAGCTCAACTTCACCATTCACCTTGGTGGTCAGCACCCACACACTGTCTATCTTTCTTACAGTGTATGAGTCCAAAGTGTCAGCTGTACCTTCCTTCACACAGATCCAACACGACACAGCCAGAAAGAAGTACTGCAGTTGCCGACACAATAGAGGGAGAACTGTCTGGGGAAATATAACCATGGCTAGCTTAATGAAAACAGCACCCTATATGCACTAAGGCTCAGGGATGCTCTCGCTATAGGCATGTGAACCCATCCAGGGATTCCTCTGGGTCAACAAAGCACTGAGGTGGGGGGAGTATAAGGGATTGTCATCATACTAGCTCTCAATGGCATGTTTGGGAACAACCACAAATAATACAAGTGGATTCGACTGAGGGAGGTACAGCGAGTGTCTAGGGTTTATATATGTAGGGACGATATGCACAGACCAAGCTGTGTATGATAAGGAATTACTAAATATAGAAGAAGACCTTTGCTAGAGATAAGAAGTCTAAAACATCTAGAATACTCCGCTGAGTTCTGTAGTAAAAGGAAAATGAGATTGCATGGTCACATGCTACAGGTTACATAATTTGAAAAGTTGGGGGCTTAGTCAGTGACTGGCTTAGGTAAGGAAGAAAATAGAGGCAATATTATAATAATTTGATCACAAAAAGACTTTGGAAAATGTTTTTTATATCTGTCATTCTCCAAGCACCTTTAGAGAGCACAAGGTTCATAAAGCATAAAGTGTGTGACAGCACCATGACATTGTGGATAAATATTTTCATCAGCATCAGGAATCTGAGCTGAAATGAGTGCATCAACTTGTTACACTATATGAATCTTGTCCTGATCTTCAAGGAATATAAGATCCATATGAGGTAGTCCATACTTCTAATATTCAATCGTATATATCAATCCAGCAATGACTTCAAAGTAGCCATCACATATTTTTTTCAGTAAAGTTTGTTGTTTCTGATAGAAAACATGTGTAACTAAATCAGGTTGATCAACAGGTTGTTGCTCTATGAAAGATGAATAAATGTCAATTCTAATCCAGTTTGAAAATAAGAAGTGATAAAAACATACCTGGCAGGAGATTTTCTATACTTTCTCACCAATTTAAATTTGTAGTTATTGTCAAGAAAAGATCTAGCTTTTGACAATCATGACATA
>JBBPKV010000582.1:0-10871 GCA_038089455.1 Tylopilus cf. leucomycelinus
ATCAATGCTGGATGGCGCGCTGGACAACACGTTCGTCTACGCGTCCTCTCGACCGCCATGGGTTTTTGGGGTATAACCGAGGTACACCCGTTTACGGTCGCCAGCGTCAGCAGGACAGAGGAGGGCCCAGCTTTGCTCTGCAAGAAAACTGGCAGGTGGTCCTCCAAGGTGTACGAGATGGCGAGTACATCGGTGTATGGCGAGCGGGGGGCAAGAAGTTGGCAGGAATGTCAAGGTGATGGTCGAAGGCCCGTATGGTATGGATCCAGAAGCTTACCATGTTGCATGCTATGCTGACCGGCCGACAGGTGGTGTTAATACCGTGATTCCAAGTTACTCTGGGGCCCTGTTTGTCGTCGGCGGAAGCGGTGTGACGTTTGCGTTATCTGCAGTCCAAGATCTTGTCCGATCCGGCGTATCGAGCAACGTCACCGACATCGACATTGTCTGGTGCATTGCGGATCCTGGTTTGTGTTTTTCGTCTGGCCCTCCCCTTTCCATAGGGTGCTCATTGAGCCTTTTCAGCTTCACTCACCCCCATTATCCCTCTTTTCACGTCGCTCATTTCCCAGAGTACTGCCGCTCACCTGCGCATCTCCGTCTTCTACACCCGCGCGCCGACCAAATCGTTTGACGGCATGTACCTCCCGCCTGGCATCACCCTCTCTCCCGGGCGCCCCAAGCTCGTCAAACACCTCGGCGGCCTTGTCTGCGCCACGCTCACTGGTGGCCATGGGTGCAACGGTGTGTTCGTCGGCGTTTGTGGGCCCGTGTCGCTCGCCAGGAGCATGCGCGACGCCGTGCGGTGCTTCGATCCAAGCCTCGGGCGAGCTGTCGGTGGAGTCGAGTTCCACGAGGAGTGAGTATCTAGGTCGTTGACCCCACTCTCTTTTCTGACGATCACGTTTTGTAAAAAAAAAGGGTGTTCGGATGGTGACATCCGTCGACGACGCGTGGTTCCTAGTTCCGTTGGCGACCAGTGGGTGTTATGACCGACCTAACGCCCCTGCCACACGAACCACGAACCGTTCCCCCGTGCTTCATCTCCGTTTGCATGCGCTGGGCCGCATGTATGACTTTGGATATTGAGAATCCCCGGGTGGGTTGCTCGCGTTGATCGCAACGACGGGAACGTACGAAAACTGGAAGCACTGCGTGCGGACAGAACGTGGCCGAGAGAAACCAGTGTTCGCTTCGGCCACAAGGGCGTTTCCGAAACCCAGCCCCCCTTCCCTCTTCCCAGAGGTGTAACGACAAAGTCGTTTTACGTAGACGCAACGCTGGCCGACTGTATAATTTAAAAAACGGACGACATGTCGCATGGTTGTACGGAACATTGACCGTTTGTAACATAGATCGCATGTATAAGCACGCAGGTTTGCAGTGCACTGCTACACCTGCTCTGGGTGAACGACAGTCGTCGCATGGTATCTCAGCGATGAAGAGCTGGATTATCCGCCAGGTGTGTGGCTCGTTTGCCGGATGTGTTGTGATCAACATGACGATGGTATCAGGGCCAAGCTCTACGACACGTTAGCTGCAAATACTAGCAGCACTCGAGTTCAGGATGTTAGGCGTTACTCCTTAGCACGAAGTGACACCCTCGGGGCGCGAATCACAAGTTGTATGTGGATCTATGACCTCCGTTCAATACGACGTACAAAGGTTACTTACCGAATGGCGCAAAAACTCGTGATTATCCTGTCCGAAGTGCGAGAGAGCCATCCACCTGCTCACGCTCGGGGCTAGATTTCTTGCGCGCGGACTGAGTCGAGGCGGCAGTCGAACCACCCTTAGCGTTACTAGCAGTCGTTGCTGCTGCACTTTCCAAGGCCGCGTCTGCTTTGAAAACATAGGACAATATGTGTGAGTAGTTGCATTGCTCGATCATGAGCTGCGAGCGTGACCGATCGTCTCTGCGAGCTCAGCAAAACATAGTAATCCCAACGTACCTCAAGCACGGAAAGACACATGTCAAGTACATACTGACTCGTTGAACAATACTCGCGCGATTTCGTCAAGTGTTTCAGTGCCGAGGTGGAATCACCAGTGGCACGATTGTGCTCTCCGAGATCTCTATATGTCATCTGTGGTCCATCATCAACGGACCACACCCATCGTGCATACAAATGGCATCCCCACCACCACACACCTGTATGCTCTCCTTGATCATGTTGTTCATGTACATCTTGAGCTCAACTTCGAGCTTGACTCCTGAGCCTGGAACTTCCTACATATAATATGTAGCAGAGAGTGAAGAAAGGATACAGGACCTTTCTGCAGCAAGATATGCAGTGTGACAGTAAGGGATCTCTCAAATAGAGGTCAAGTGTTGGAGACTCACTTGTAAGAGAGTAGAGCTTGGTAGAACAATACTACAGCGTCCTCTGGATACCTTGAGGTAGTGGGATCAAGGTTACACTAGCAGTGCTTGACACTAGGTCAAAGGTTCCAGTAGTAGATTTAAGATTTAGAGTGTTGAGATCAAGTAATAGATCTCAGGGGTGAATTGGAAATGAAGCCCGTATGCAGGTGGTATGAATTCTGCTTATCTCCAGTGGAGACAGAGTGGCCCTATATATACATAATTTACAAGAGGAGATTAAAATCTAATCTAATCAACAAACTATGTGTAAAAGGAAATATGACATCATATGTGAGTCATATAGAATGTCATGGAAGGTCAAAGAACATGCTGAGTGATCATGATGTCATAGGTGAGTCACATAATGTCACATGACATGATGTCATATAGAAGGTCATAGAACCTTCTAATGACTCACTGAATTATGTAATATGAGTCAGTCTAATGGTCATGTGACTTGCTTATGTAAGTCATTTGTCAGTCAAGAGTATGTCTAACTCTTGATTGGACTTAAGGGCTATATACCCCTTAATGACTTTATCTTTAGACCTTTTAGGAGTATAATGACTACTTATATTTTGTCACTCCCCATTGCTCAAATTTCTTTGAACTATCCTTGATAGGTATCAAGCATAAGCAATTGCTTTCCCTTGATGAATTTTTCTCTACCAAGGTTCTTGGTGAAGATATCTGCTTTCTGCTCTCCAGTGTTCACATAGAGGAGTTTGATTAAGCCATCTTGAATACATTTCCTTATATGGTGAATAGGGATTTCGATGTGCTTAGTCCTTCCTTCTTGAACTGGGTTAGAAGCCAAAAATATAGCTCCTTGATTATCCACATATAGATGAGTTGCAGGTAGATGGATCTTTAGTTCTCCAAAGAGAATTCTGATCCATCTTAGTTGCTTTGCTGTTTCCGACATACCAACATATTCTGCTTCTGTGGATGAAAGCGTAATCTTCCGTTGTCGTCTGGATAGCCATGACACTATTCCATCAGCAAGGAATATGCAGTATCCCGTAGTAGACCGTCTAGAGTCTATGTCACCTGCCCAATCAGTGTCACTATAAGCCACAAAGCCTGATTGGCTATTCCCTTTATAGGTGAGGCATAAATCTCTGGTAGTTGCCAGGTACCGGACAATATATAATGCCCATTTAAGATGATCTTTGCTAGGATTAGCAGAGAATTGTAGAGATTTCAGCCCTGCTATCGATGAGAGCATGAGTATTGATGGCTTTTGTCGAGTGTAAGATGGTAAGAAGTTGAATTGGAATGGATATCGACTTCTTTACAGCTCATACTCATACACTAGAAGAGGAAGGGTGCGTTGTCAGTCCTTCCTTAGTTAAAAACCTGAAAAGGCCACTCTAGCGACAACAGGGGAATCCTTTTCTTCCTTGTCGTCATCTTTGTCCCATTCTATGAGTGGAGATGGTTGTTCTTTTACTTTCCTAACCTTTTTGGGAGGAGTAGGACAAGTTTCAGTGGTGTTTGGGAAGTGGGGACATTTGTGGGAGAAGTGGCCTTGTTTTCGGCATCAGAAGCATCAATTTTCTCAGGTGCAATGGGCTCGTTCTTTAGAAGTCATCTTCCTGATCTTGATAGCATCGACGTCCATGGCATTTGGGTCCTTGGACATGGTTGAGGTGAGTACCTGGGGTAACCAGGATTTTATGGAGTGGGGTCTCTCATGGTGGTGGGTGATAGCTTGGGATCGTTCCCATTGTGATTGGAGTTTCATGGCTTTCTCGATCATTTTGTTGAGGGTATCTAGGATGGTTTTGAGGGCATAGATGCAGTTCATAAGTGAAACCAGAATTCCTATGGAGAAGTATTGGATAAGGACAGCTTGGTCCATTACCTAGGCTAGGGAGACATTGTTCCTGAAGTGAGCTATGTAGTCACCCAGGGTTGGTTTATATCGAGTTTTGCCGTCTTTACAGCGTTCAGTCATCTTGGTGTTGGCTAGCCAATGTAGGGCATCACCTGCGACATTGTAGTGGTTGATGAACCCAGTTTTAAAGCTGGATTTGAAGCTTGCCCATGTTCCAATGGATAATGTTTCACTGGTGAGGGCGGTTTCATGGTAGGTGGAGGCCCAGGTGAGGGTAGGTCCCTTGGTCATGTATAAGAGGGCATATGCAACTCTCTTTGCATCGGTGTTATATATGTCTTCATTGATGCCTAGGTAAAACTTGACTGAATTTAGCCAAGGTAGAGCTTTGGTGTACCCTGTAAGAAAGATGATAAGTGTGTGGGTGCTGACCACCAAGGTGAATGGTGAAGTCGAGCTAAAATGAAGGGAGCAAGTATAGGCTCGTCCCAGGGATTCCAAAGGTGACCAAGGTAGAAGGGGTAGCTAAGACAATAGTTCTTGCTTGAAATAGACTGGTCTGGCATAGTCTAGACTGTTAATGAATGGTCCAAAATATCGAACTACAAAGGACGAACAAACAGTGATAGATCAAATGGCAAACAGTGAAGAGACGAATGGGCAAAATGGTGGCAAGGATATGAATGGAGAGGGACTCAAACGAAAACTGAAAATGAAGTGAAACCCAATAAGTGATGATATTCAAATGCATGATACAAGTCTTTATAGTCCAGGCATTTTCCCAGAACTGTGTATAAACATGTGGTCCTGTCAAAGGATGACACAAGATCAAGTCAAAGAGCCATATGTACCTGTCAACGAATATTCCAAGTCTAAATGAAATGCTGTCCCATCTGTGACTGATGTAACTGAGACAGAAGGTAACTTATGACTTATTGGAAGTGACAGATGATGATGAGAATAAGAAAATAAAAGATCATGTCCAGACTTGGACTACGAACAGGACTGAAAAGCAGACTGTCAATTGGACTTGGACTGACGAAATATGCACAGATTGAAATGGACCGACATCAGACTGACACAAGACATGATGGACTTCTTGAACACAATGAAAGGACTTGTATGAGAACCTGAACTGACACAAACCGGTCTGTAAATGTAGAGAGTGATGAGCTTCTATAACACACCATCAAATGGTTCGGGAGTCCCGAGACAAAGTTCAGTGGGTTTGGTTGTCATTGTGGGTTGGGTAGATTATGCAGTTACTGGAGGAGTGAACATTTGTGGGATGAAGGGCATTTGCAGTCCTAGAGGGAAGATGAGGGGATGGCGGCAGATAGATGTTGGTGATGGTGGCATGGGTGCTCAGGGAATGTTCACCATGTGGGAGAACTCATGGGCAAGGCTGGCAATAGTGGGATCATTCTCCACTATCAGAAGATCTGGATCAGGGTCTTCGTCGTCAGACAAATCAAGATTCTAGGATTGTCTACCCAGTCATGGGATGGACCAGAGGGAGGAGCGTTGGTTTGCTATGGTGGCTTATCTGATGATAGCTGTAGTAGGGTGAGCTTAGTCTTTTGTTACGACTGTTCAAGGTTCATAGACTAGCATGACAAAGAGTGTTCCAGGGAGGTACTCACAAAGAGATGCAATGTCCTGGACATAGCAAGAAGGCTATCTGTGATAGCAGAGTTCCTATATGACAAGGTCACATAGATGAGACAATGCTCTATTGGTGAAGTCTGGAGGGTGTTAGAGACGATGGTTGATGTCTACTAACCAAGGCAAGGGATCTGGCTACCAATGAGGTAGAGATCGAGCTTAGAGTTCAAGGAGTAAGGAGAAAGGTGGTTAAATAAGACTAAGCTAAGGAATACATGGTTCAGAGGTGAAGATATATATACTGTATGAGAGGACGGTGACTAAGGATTCGTCATGATGACAAATCATGATTAGTGAGACAATGACGAATTGATGGCATGATAGGAAGTCTGAATAGCGCCATCGATGACTGAGCAATGACAAAGGATGATGAATAAGTGGCCTGATGACTTATTGTATGGATGTTAGACAGAAGCAATGAGTCGAAAGAAAGTTACCAGTTGGGACTCAAACCCAAGGTCTGGTGTATACAGTGATAAGTGAAGGAAAAAAGGTAAGGCAAGCATATGATCATAACAGAAAGCTGACAGTGATGGCCCCCTGCCCAACAATGCCAAACGATTGAAGACAGACCTGGCTCAGGAACCAGTTACACCAATTCCTGCTCTAAACACGGTGCAAGCCCATGCCCAGCTGGCAGCATTGTACATATTGTTCCTCTCCCCAGAGGATCTTCTACTATCAAAAATGCTGATGAGAGTAGAGATGGAAGACATGCTACTAAAACTACAGAAAGAGACACTAGTGAATGAGTTTTTTGGGGATTCAAAACTGTAATTTTATGCATTGTTGTATCTCATCAGACTGCTCACACACACTGCTGCCCTACTTCATTTGTATGTATGTCTTTTGGCACAACACAGGGAGCCAAGATAGTTCAGCTGAGATCTCCCATGGCCACAGGCAACTTAAGCAAGCTCTGTCTTGTATCTCATCTCTTCAGGCCCCAAATAACCAAGTCTCCTTGTTGGCTGCAACCAACGAAGTGAGCAGAGAAATAAAGATGTGGATCCCAGCCCATTCTATATCTCACAGTTGCATTTGCAAAGGCAGCTTGCGATTCGTGCTTTGAATGTCGGATGCTATTTTCAATGCATGTGTATACAGTTCCACCCGATGGTCCATCTTATTTGCCCTTAGGATCTAGAAGTGGAACGAACACCTTAGCGGGACCACACTGCAACTGGTGAATCATTACCTTGTTCTGACTCTCCATGCATTGACTGGAGCTTTGTCCACAAACATTGTTTCCCCACTACACACCTTGAACAACTAATCCTTGTCAAAAACATAGATCAATCTTCCAATAAAAGTGGAATGATTCACTTTACCACCACCCTATTTCTCAACATCTAAGGAGTCCTCATGGAAACTGAAGAAAGGATATGGGACCTTTCTGCAGCAAGATACGCAGTGCGACAGCAAGGGATCTCTCGAATAGAGGTCAAGTGTTGGAGACTCACTTGTGAGAGAGTAGAGCTTGGTAGAACAATACTACAGCGTCCTCTGGATACCTTGAGGTAGTGGGATCAAGGTTACACTAGCGGTGCTTGACACTAGGTCAAAGGTTCCAGTAGTAGATTTAAGATTTAGAGTATTGAGATCAAGTAATAGATCTTAGGGGTGAATTGGAAATGAAGCCCGTATGCGGGTGGTATGAATTCCACTTATCTCCAGTGGAGATAGAGTGGCCCTATATATACGTAATTTACAAGAGGAGATTAAACTTTAATCTAATCAACAAACTATGTGTATAAGGAAATATGACATTATATGCGAGTCATATAGAATGTCATGGAAGGTCAAAGAACATGCTGAGTGATCATGATGTCATAGGTGAGTCACATAATGTCACATGACATGATGTCATATAGAAGGTCATAGAACCTTCTAATGACTCACTGAATTATGTAATATGAGTCAGTCCAATGATCATGTGACTTGTTTATGTAAGTCATTTGTCAGTCAAGAGTATGTCTAAACTCTTGATTGGACTTAAGGGTTATTTGTCCCTTAATGACTCTACCTTTAGACTTTTAGGAGCATAATGACTACTTATATTTCGTCACTCCCCGTCGCTCAAATTTCTTTGAACTATTCTTGATAGATATCAAGCATAAGCAATTGCTTTCCCTTGATGAATTTTTCTCTACCAAGGTTCTTGGTGAAAATATCTGCTTTCTGTTCTCCAGTGTTTACATAGAAGAGTTTGATTAAGCTATCTTGAATACATTCCCTTATATGGTGAATAGGGATTTCGATGTGCTTGGTTCTTCCTTCTTGAACTGGGTTAGAAGCCAAAAATATAGTTCCTTGATTATCCACATATAGATGAGTTGCAGGTAAATGGATCTTTAGTTCTCCAAAGAGGATCTTGATCCATCTTAGTTGCTTTACCGTTTCCGACATGCCAACATACTCTGCTTCTGTGGATGAAAGCGTAATCTTCCATTGTCGTCTAGATAGCCATGACACTATTCCATCAGCAAGGAATATGCAGTATCCCGTAGTAGACCGTCTAGAGTCTATATCACCTGCCCAATCAGTGTCACTGTATGCCACGAAGCCTGATTGGCTATTCCCTTTATAGGTAAGGCATAAATCTCTGGTAGTTGCCAGGTACCGGACAATATATAATGCCCATTTAAGATGATCTTCGCTGGGGTTAGCGGAGAACTGTGACATCTTGATTACAGAATAGGCAAGGTCGGGTCGTGTTCCAAGCATGATGTAAAGCAATAATCCAATGACCGATTGATAACAACTTTGGAGAGATGCATTTGATTCACCAGTAAATGATTCTGGGTTATAGCTGGAGAGTAATGGTACATATGCTAGTCGAGATATTTCCATGTTGAATCTTTGAATAACTTTCTCAGCATATTTAATTTGATCCAGTCGCATGGTGCGATTGGAGTGATCTCGGGTGATTCGGATGCCTAAATATTCTTTGGCTTCTCCAAGATCTCAGCTTTCCCATTTGTCCATGAATTGTCTTTTCTTCTTCAGTAGTAGGGTACGATTGCTGCCCATGAAGAGTGCGTCATCAACATAGATGAGTATTATGACAATATTTCCTTTTTCGAAGTATACATAAACTCCAGGATCGGAATGAGTCCTTGAAAAACCCATCTTCAAGACGGAATTGTGCATTGCTTTGTTCCATTGCAATGCAGCTTGCTTTAGACCATAGATAGCCTTTCTTAATCGGCAAACCTTTATCTCCAGACCTTTTTGTACAAAGCCTTCTGGTTGCATCATATAGATTTCCTCATCAAGATCTCCAAATAGAAATGCAGTCTTGACATCCAGTGCCTCGATATCCCAATCTTTGAGTGCAGCTAGTGTGAGAAGAATTCTTACAGTTTCAAACTGTGCAACTGGTGAGAAGGTTTCCTCGAAATCTATTCCTGTTATAGAATAGCCCCTATATTGATCTTATTTACCAAAGAAAAGGGAGTAGGCCCTATAAACCCTTATTTAGTATCCATAAATGTTACCTAAGCCAGCCACTAGCACCTACCTTCCGCTTTCTAACCACATAACCTATAGCATGTGACCCTGAGACTCGCCTTCCTATTTAGCTGCAGAACCCAGCGGACTTGTCTAGAACAGTCTAGATCCTTCAGACGTCTTATCTCTGGCTAAGTCTCCCTATTTCACCTTAACATTTCATATTCGATAAGCAGACTAGAATGAACTACTATATTTAGTCATTCCTTATCTTACACAGCATGGTCTGTGCACTCAGTCCTTACGTATATAAACCCCTAGATACCTGCTGTAGTCCGCTAGTCGAATCCACTTGTATCATTCGTGGTCTCTTCTCGAGTGCCATTGAGAGCAAGTGTGAGCGCCTCACTCCTCTACCATTCCTGCACCACCTTGTGCATCCCCCAGACCTAGTGCCATCTGGGATAGCATCATGCCAGTGTGTGAGAGATCATAACAATTCCAAAGATTTGAGTAAATCCCTTTGCAACGAATCTTGCCTTCTTTCAGCTATCACTTTTCTCAGTGAATACCCATCTCCCTGTGATAGGTTTACGTCCCTGGGGTAGATCTGTAAGGTCCCAAACTTTTCGTTCTCTGAGTGATTTGAACTCCTCATCACAAGCGGTAAGCCATAAAGCTTGCTGTTTTTTCGGTAGTTTGAATATGTCTCGGTATTGTTTCGGTATTTGAAACACCGGTGCAGCAGTAGCTATCATAGCTTTCATGAAGTGAGCACTCATGTTACATGCTTCTTGATCAAGATCTTCATCTCGGTCTTCTTCAGGATATCTCCCTGGGGTCACGTCACCTTGTTTTTCAATTCTTTGTTCTATCTCTGATGGTCTCACTTGTCCATAAATAGATTCCGGTAAGAATCGTGGTTGTGGGACCCTCCGAGATCGTCTCGGTGGATCTGGTTGGACAAATTACAGTCTCCGTACTAGTGGTGGTCTAGAAGGAGTTCGAGGTGGAGGTTGTTGAACAGGTGGTGGAGTAATTGGTCGTGAATAGGGTGATGGAAAGCGAGATGGTATATGGAGTGAACCATATAGGGATCAATTAGATCCTTGACTGTCAGATCTTGATCTTTGTGATGGTGTGCCTGGCTGTGGCGGTACAGGTACAGGACCTTGATTGGGTGTCAGATCTATAGGAGGTAATCTTTCATTGATGTTTGTATAAAATGGATGTTGAGCGTCCTCTTCATCTGTTCCATGTTCATCATCCTGATCCTCCAGGTCGTTATTGTTGTCTGGGATTTGTACCAGGTTAGGTTTTGAAACGACTTACTCCAATTAAGAAGTATCCGCTACTAAGCAAGGGGAGCGGATGCTGTGTCTTGTAGTAAGGGGCCTTGCTGATCTTAGTCGGGCAAGCGAGAGCTTGGGCGATGGACGAAGCGACAAGGCGCAGACTTCAAGAAGAGAGCAAGACTGAGGTCCTGCCTCGCTTGGAGTTGCGTTCTTATATACTATCCTACTGTATGTACATGTTTGGCATGATGGG
>JBBPKV010000585.1:0-10788 GCA_038089455.1 Tylopilus cf. leucomycelinus
CCTAGAATGATCTGGTTCTGTCCTAAGTTGGTGATCATAAGATATAGTCTTTCTTGATGAGATCCAATGGTGACAGTGATGTGGGCTTTCCATTGAATCGTTCCTCAGGAGTTAAGAGTTCCATCTATGTTTCTGACAACAAGAGGTTCTGGGAGTCGTTTTAAAGGAAAGTGTATCTTGGTGAGGAGATTGATATCAATAAAGTTTCCTGTTGCTCCGCTATCAATGAGAGCAACAGTTTCAATGATTTGAGACTTATGAGTCAGGGTGACTGGGAGGCGCATAGTTCTCTCATTCGGTATTCCTAACAGTACATGGTCTAAGTCATGGGAAGAGGACGTTGAGACAACTTCCCAGTTCAAAAATCCAAAGTTTCAACATTAGCAATGGCTTCTTCCTTCTCTGCAGGCTGTTCTTCATAACAGATGCGAAGGGTTTGGAGGACATTCTCATCTTTTTCACCTTTGAGGCAAAGAGATTGGATAAAGGTTTCTAACTCTGTGGGAGGTGAAGCTTTCGAGGTCAAAGGTTCTAGGACTTCAACAGATCGGAGATTCTGGGTCTTGAACGAGGATTGAGTGTTGAGGTGCAAGAACGTAACAAGGATGGGGGGTTGCTTCTGGAAGACCAAGAGGAATGGTAGTCTCGAGCACTGTGTCCTTTCTTCCGGCATTTGAAGCAAGCTCCCTCTCATATACATTGAGCCTGTTCAGCTGGAGTGAGCTTAGGCAGTGCGATGAGTTCACCTATGTCCATAGCATTTGGGTCGCATTGAGGACAAGGCTGGGAGAAATGGGAGGGCGCTCCACATTATCCTCATAGGGTGTTGATACGAGCGAGTTGGACATGGAAGGTTTTTGCTTTCTAGACCCAATCATCAAGGGTGGTGAGGATGGTTGCCATAGAGAGTATCATGGTGGCAAGACATTGGTCTAATCTGACAGAAAACTGGTCAATGAGAGTATTGATGTCAGTGATCCCTGCTTTGGCAGTGAGGGTCTGGAATTTGGTAATATATCTCTGAAATCCATCATCTACGTCTCCATTGGGACGTCGAAGGGTTTTCTGAGTGTGCTGGTAGAGATCTCTTTGTGCTGTGGCTTGTTCATCAAAGGGGTAAAACATAGTGGTGAAATCTTTAGAAAAACGTTCAAAGGTTTTGTCTCAGGCAGGGATGGCAGGGTCAGTGGCTTTGGTATACCAATTGGATACAAAGTTAGAGGTAGTCCCGTCACTCACCGAGATGCGGCTGAGGGCAGTGAGGACTTTGGCTTGTTCAGTGTTGTAAATGGTGGCGTTCAACAGAAAATAGGCATTCATGCCTTTGATCCATTGGGTGGCATTGATGGCTTTTCCTGTGAAGTCAGCTGGGAGGGCTGCTTTAATCTCTGGGGTGGCCATGCCGATAGGGCTGGGTGTTCTAGGTAGTTGTACTGGGATAGGTGGTCTCGGTGGTGGAGTCTGAGCCAGAACTAGGATAGGCTGTCCTGAGGGAAGAATCGTGACTCATGGGAAAGCTGGAGTTACAGTGGGTCTAGGGTTGCTAGGGCCTGGGGTACTGGTGGTTACAGGACTGGGTGTCTGAGTGGTACTTGGGGGGGCATTGAGTGGACGACATCTAGAACTACTAGTTGGTGGGGTCGAGGCTCTTCCAGCAAGTTGGCAAGGGATATACTGGGGTCTGGTTTCTGGGATTAACTGTGTGGTGTCTTCATCATCGCTGGTGATGATGGGACTAGGGGTTCGATACGATGTGGTGGCTAGATGGGGGTCCTTCTCCTAGAGAGGAGAGATAAAGGATACTTTTGATCTTTTGTTATGCAGAACATCTTTCAATGTCCAAGAGTCTTCAAGGAGAGCTAGTGCAAGGACCTCACGAAGAGTTGCACACTACCACTAGTCTCTTGTGATGAAGGTTGAAAGGTCAAAGGTTATCTGACTGTCAATTGGACAGTAGGCGAGGTATTTGGTCAAGAACTAAGAGATTCGCTCTTAGGACAAAGATCAACATGAATTGCATAGATTGAAAGTAAGGACTACAGGGCTCGTCTGGGTATAAGTACTAAATGATGACTAAGCACGAAAGACTATAGAATCATCTAGAAACGTGAGAAACAGGGGAAACATAGCTGACATAAGAGAATCAGCTAAAGGAGACATGAGTCTGTGAGGAGTGTTCCAGCTTATCATACCTTCATCAGTATAGAAGAGAATAGAATGAGATAAACTGATGAAGGTTAATTGGATAGGATCCTATCATATGAAAAGGAAGAGTCAAAAGGTGAATCAACAGGATGAACGGATCACAAGAGGGTTAAGTTCCATAAAGTGGGACCAAGAGTGAGAAGCAAGTATTTATGGACAAAAGTAGGTCTACTGTGCCATCGGTGAATGACAAGTCAGACAGAAAGAAGAAACATGCACTGATAAAGGTAGGAAATCATAACACTTGCCTCATGGCCTACCGCTTACAGCAATACCCTAGGCTCTGATCTGTCAGCGACCCTATGCCCATGCACAGCAATATACCCATATGCGATTACCCTCAACCCTGGGTTAACCTTTTATGTATATGCTTTACCACGGACTATTATTTATTACACAGCATGCAATTCTTTATGCCATCCTTACTATATAGAGGTTTCCCATCATGCTAAACATGTACATACAGTAGGATAGTATATAAGAATGTGGCTCCAAGGGAGGCAGGACCTCAGTTTTGCCCTCTTCTTGAAGTTAGTGCCTTGTCGCTTCGTCCAGCACCAAGCTCTTGCTTGTTTGCCTAAGATCAGCAAGGCCCCTTACTATAGGACATGGCATCTGCTCCGTTTGCATAGTTGTGGCTGCCCTTAATTGGAGCAAGTTGTTTCAGTAAGCACGAACTTCTTTGCTGAAACTGTCGCACCAACATTTTGCAGTCATTGCAAGATGTGGTGGACTACCTGTAAATGTTCCCAAATGAACTGAGGGATGTTTGGGTTGTCCGGAGCAGTCTGGTATGAACCATCTAGATTCTGATAACACGTGGTGACAGATTTGATGGGTAAGTCATTGATGAAAGGGTAGGTGTGTCAAGGGATTTTATCCTGAACAACGAACGACATGTCTGCTTGATAGATTTGGACCGCGTTTGTGTATCCCATAGGAATGGTGGTGAGATGATGAGGACCCATTGGACTATTGAAAGTTGTGAGGTCATGAGATTCAGGATGTAGTGGGTGTTGATCATAGCCAGCGAATAAATCCATTATCTCATAAACAGTATATCCTGCGAAAGACTCTGTGAAGTGTTCCACGAATGGCAGTATGGATGAGTCCTGGATAGTAACCACATTAAGGGGTTGGAGGTCGTGTATGAGTCGGAGTGATTTGCCATCCTGTTTGAACATGCAGAACCATCGAGACCGGTATGCTGTGATAGACGGTTTGTAGACACCGAATGCAATCTGGTCTTTAATAATCTGGATCGTGCTGGCCCACATAGATGGAGGGACAGGGATGTTGCGAAGTACCCAAGGGGTATGGGAGACAGTTGAAATCTTTACAGGGGGGAAGTATCTTTCATCGAGACAACCTCGCTCGGTAGGAATTCAAGCAAAAGCCATTTCATGATTGAGGAGGAGCCAGTGTATGAGCTTGACTTCCTCTAGCCATAGCCAGTTTGTGGGATCAAGATCTAATTTGTTAGTGTATTCCTGTGTAAAGCGAACACCCAGGACGAAGTCTGGAGAATGTGTAGATAATGGACATAGTCCGGCAAGTGGATTGTCTGGAAGAGAATGGGTAATCCGATACTCCTCATTGACTGGAGCCACAATGGACTGAACTTTCTTTGCAACAGGCTTATAAGCCAATGCATGCGAAGAGAGATCATAAGAATAAACTGAAGAAAGTGCAGTGAGCACATCTGGATTGAAAACAGACTGCGTTGAGGATAAAAACGAATAAAGCAGCGAAGGTGAAGGCAAATGCATATAGGACAGAAAAGATGCGATGGAAGCATTACTGATATCTCCTCAGCCATTGAGCAGATCATTGAAATCTAAAAACCCATCTCCAAAATGGACTGATGGCTAGTACACTGTAAACGGTCTTGACAACATGGACAACCTTTGGACCACAGTTTCATAGGCAGAGTATACTGCTTGTCAGTATTAGGGTCATGAAGAGTGATCATCTATGAACTGTCTGGAAAATCTTCTGTGTTAGCACTCATTAGACAATGGAAAGGTTGACCCAGTAGTAGGTCAAAGTTAGCACAGGCCAAGATTTGGACCTGTAGCATGACTTCACCTCCACCAAAATTGAGTGCAAGGTTTTTGAGAATGCCAATGGTACTGTCCATGCTAGTATTAGCAGAGGACATTTTCATTGTCTGGTCAGATTGGATTGGTAGTCTGAGCTGTTCCCAGATCCAGCAAGGCATAGCGATAACCTTAGAACCAGAGTCTAGAATACCACAAATGGTCCAACTTGTATCGCCAACCTTAGCTTCAATCGCTCTAAGGGGTAGACTGTGATGTGCAACAATGAGTCCATTTTTGTTACACATAATTCGTGTTCCAGTCCTGTGTGCGAACATGTGGTCGTTACCAGACAACTTGTTAATCTGTGCTGTATAAATCGAAGGTAGGTTAGCAATTCGTTTCATGGTAGTAAGTTCTCGAAATTGTTTTCGAAATTCTAGCAAGACCGCAAAGAGATCCTTGACCAGAACTGGAACATTAGTGTCTAGGACTCAGTCCAAGACTCATTTTGGAGCAGCCTCATCTTCGAGGGGGAAGGAATATTTGTATTGCATAGATGGAGAGAAGTTCTGGTTAGTGTTAGATACTCATAGAGGGACATTACTTGGTGCGTTTGTAGGCACATTGTCCAGATCGGACACAAAGCGACCAGGACCGAATTGAGTAATGGATGTACTGTTAGGGTTTCGAAGAGTGCTACGTAACAGAGAAGAAGAATTGCTAGCGCTAACTGAGATTGGAGTAGATGAGGATGATGAGGGTGGTAAGGGTGAAGCACTTTGCATTGTCTGCTATAGCTCAGGGGATAAAAGTTCTTTGGACATGGCAGCTGCACGATAATCTGGTTTCTTACGTGGTGGTACCTGAACACCATTAAAGTAAACTCGTTTTCCCTTCTCTTTGGACGCTTTGTCTGCCTGAAAAGTAGCCCATGCCTGAACAAGGTATGGTTGGAATTCTTCATCGGCAGCGACAGGAATGGAGTCTGAATTCAGACTCAATTCAGATGTGTAGAAAGTGGAGGAGTCAATGTCGAGGATTGCTAGAGTAGCAGGGTACATGGTAGATAGGATATTGGCAGTGATATGAGGAGGTGCGTCTCTAGTGAATCCTGTAGAAGATGCAGATGTAGATGCAGTAGCTACATTCAACTGTCTGGAGGAATGGGTATAGTCGATACTATCCTTGAAACATCTACCTCCTGGCACACGAGGTATATCAGATCTGTCTGGCATATAGACACAATTATCCTTTCCTCTAGTAATTTTCCCTGCATTGAGGTACTCCATGCAGATAGGACAATTCTTTGCGAAATGCCCATGACCAGCACAGAATCTACAGGCAGGGTCTGTTGATCTAGCCATAATGTTGGTCTTAGCCTTAATGACCAGACTCGGATTGTATGTTTGTGGTGGACCAGATGGATGCGAATGCTGATGAGGATTGGGATTGGAATGTGAAGAAGGACCATAGAATTGCTGAAAACAGAGCATCATGTCTGACATGGATAGACTAGGTCGAAGTGCTGATCCTGTCAACAAGAATTTGGCAGTACTTATGACATCATTCATTGGGTATGGATCATCAGGATGGATGTCTGGTTTGATGATCGTGAGGCAATGACATATGCAATCCTATAAGAATGCTAGAAATCCTGTCAAGAAAATCATGTTTCACTCCATTTTGGAGAGCTTATGGTTAGCAATTAAGAGTGCAGATACTTTCATGAACTTTCTAGTATATTCACCCAGGTCATCCTGATTATGCATCTGCTTCTTATGGTAGTCCTCAATGAGATACTGAATGTTAGCACAATGATATCGTGTACTACCTTTGCATCCTGGATAGAGTTTCTTGACTGCTTCAATGAACTCTTTCCAATCAGCAGGATTGGCTACTGCTTCTGGTAATATTTCCCATGCTTCAGCTTCTTTGAGGTCTGCATATCGGATAGCTGCTTTGACCTTACCAGCCTTATTGAGTCTGGCTTGATCGCTGAGCTGCTTAATATCTTCTAAGTACCAAGGGAGCTGGGATGGCGTTTTACCATCAAATTTAGGTGCATTTTGAGTACCTTGAAGAGGCATAAGGAAAACCTGTGGTTGGTTAGCCATTGGACCAAAATAAACCTGTGGAACATGTAGTGAAGGACTGTTTAATCTGATTGAACTAAAAGCGGATTGTGACAAGACAGATACGAGTGAAGGAGAATTGACTGGAGAAGAAGGGGATGAATCCTGTGAAAGAGCAGAAGGGAATTCAATTTGATCAAAGAGAAAAGCAAGCGATGGTGAAGGGAAACAATCTCGAGTGATTAATGATGATTCATGAGTGGATAGTGGTGATAGTGGTGAAAGCTGAGGTGATACTGGAGATCAATGACATGATGACAGATGGTTGTCAAGTGGAGTAGAGGTCATAAAACCACCGGGAAAGAAGGGTGAGTCAATGACAGATGACATTGATAGACTGATGAAGTTGTGATGTGTGTGGTCTGGAGTGACTGGGACAAAAAAATTGGACTCAGTAGAGATATTGAGACGATGAAATTTGGAGAGTAGTTCCTCGAGTTTCAAGCACTAAGGTGTGGGTCAAAGCAACCTTCTGCATGGCCTTGTGAAACCCCTTGTGGTGGGCTCCAGTTGTAAGAAAGATGATAAGTGTGTGGGTGCTGACCACCAAGATGAATGGTGAAGTCGAGCTAAAATGAAGGGAGTGAGTATAAGCTCATCCCAAAGGCAATCAAGGTAGAAGGGATAGCTGAGACAATAGTCCTTGCTTGGAATAGACCGGTCTGGCATAGTCCGGACTGTTAACAAATGGTCTGAAATATCAGACTATAAAGGACAAACAAATGGCAATAGAACAAACAGCAAACAATGGAGAGACAAATGGACAAAACGGCAGTGAGGATATGAATGGAGAGGGACTCAAACGAAAACTGAAAATGAAGTGAAATCTAATAAGTGATGACATTCAATGCATAATACAAGTCTTTATAGTCCAGGCATTTTCCTAGGACTGTGTATAAATATGTGGTCCTGTCAAAGGATGATACAAGGTCAAGTCAAAGAGCCATATATATCTGTCAACGAATATTCCAAGTCTAAATGAAATGCTATCCCATCTGTGACTGATGTAACTGAGACAGAAGGTAACTTATGACTTATTGGAAGTGACAGATGACAACAAGAATAAGAAAATAAAAGATTGTGTCCAGACTCGGACTATAAACAGGACTGAAAAGCAAACTGTCAATCGGACTCAGACTAATGAAATATGCATGGATAGAAATGGACTGACATCAGACTGACACAAGATATGATGGACTTCTTGAACACGATAAAAGGACCTGTATGAGAACCTGAACTGACACAAGAAACCAATCTGTAAATGTAGAAAGCGACAAGCTTCTACAGCGGTTGGAAGATACTGCATAGTAAGCAATGGTACTTGTAACCAGGAAAGTTGAAGAAGAAAGTGTTTTTTTTATGCAGCTATTGTTTGAAATTTCTACCTAGGAACTGGTGGCTATAGGAAGTGGAATTGGCACGTACTTACTCTATACTCATTGGGCACATGCAACCATAGGAAGGCCATTTGTCTGGTTCTTCAACGTCAATGATTTCTATTGTGAAGGGGGTTACTTAGCCCCAAAAGAATTTATCATCCCCCATTATAAATATACTGAAGATTCACAGAATGCTCAGTGATAGATACCAGTGAATGAGCAATGCCTCCTCTCCTCTTACTGCATTATCCCTCTCTTCTATAATGGCAACTGACCTGGCAGATTTGATACAAGGACTTCGGGACCTGATGGCAAATTGGTCCCAAGATGTAGTAAAGAAGATTGCCAAACCTGGCAAATGAGACAGCGATAGAAAGAAATGGAAGATTTGGTGGACTTGCCTAAATCTTTGGGTTACAGCACAAAGATGGGACTCTGACAAGGTCTATGCAATCATGGTTTTATCTTGCTTCAAAGGAAAGGCAGAACAATTTGCCTATTTAACAATGGAAAAGTATCTCCATAAGGAAGACAAAGTGAGAGACCCAATAGTTAGCCATACAGCCTTATGGGGACTTGACGCATGGCCAGATTGGATTGGCCTAAAAGAAGATATCACCAATTTCTTCCAAGTTACCCGATATGTACATGAGATGTTCAAGGATCTTGAGTGCTGTTATCAAAATAACAAACCAATCGATGTATTCATTCAAGATTTCTGGATTCTCATGATGGAAGCAGAGGTCTCTAATGAACATGGCATAGAAATGTTCAAAAAACAATTGGATTACAAGGTTTATCATCACATAATGATGAACTACCAGATAACAGCACACAACTTCCGAAATTGGACAGAAACTGCTCTGACTGTGTGTTATGATCGTATGCTTTGCCTTACACTTTTTCCTATACTTACCCGTGTACACACCAGACCTTGGGTTCGAGTCCCAACTGGTGACTTTCTTTTGACTAATCGTTTCTTTCTGACATCCATGCGATTAGTCATCAGCCTGCTTTGTCATTTCCTCTTAGTAACACTTCGTCAGTGATGGCACCATTCTTGCATCATTCTGACTTCTTATTGTGCTATCGCTTTGTCATGCTCACTAATCGATTACTCATCATGACTAATCCACTTAGTCATCCATTTCCTCCAACATATATATACCTGCCTCTGCAGCCATGTATTCCCCAGCTTAGTCTTAGCAATCTATCCTCTCTACGCTCTCGTGTCTTGACCTCTAAGCTTGATCACTACCTCACATAGCTTGATCCCTTGACCTTGCCTAGTAGTCATCAACCGTTGACTCTAGGAACCCTCCGGGTATCACCAGTAGAGTGTTACCTCGTCCTTACAACTAGTCATTAAGGAACCCTTGCTGCCATAGGCAGAGCCCTTGGACTTGGGATGTTGTGTCTCTTCATGAGTACCTCCCCAAGGTGCACCTTGACAGCTTGTCTACGAACCTTAGATGGTCGTAACAAAAGACTAAGCTCACCCAACTACGGCTATCACCAGATAAGCCATCATTGCGAACCAACACCCCTCCCTCTGGTCCTTGCCCCGCCTAAGGCCCCAACCCCAAGACTCTGAATCGTCTGACGATGAAACCCCTGACCAACCTATCAAGACCCTTGACCCTGACCTCCCTATCATGGAGGACGACCCAACCATCACTAGCCTTGCCCATGAGTTCACCCATGCGGTAAACATTCCCCGAGCCCCCACACCACCATCACCAATACCCCTGTCTCACTACCTGCCGATTTTTCCTCTAGGACCCCAATGACCCTTTATCCCATGAATGTTCTCCACTCCTCCGCCACTACCACCTCTCATAATGTCTGCAAAACCCACCAAACTTCGCCTGGGAACCCCTGAACCATTTGACAGAGCATACATCAAGGCCTTACCCTGGCTAAACTCCGTCAAGTTCTATCTAGGGGTCAATGAGGATGTATACAACACTGACGCCAAGAGGGTCACATATGCCCTCTCCTACATGACCAAAGGGCCCGCACTCATGTGGGCTTCCACCTACCAGGAAACTGCCCTCGCCACAGGAACTCTATCCATCGGAACCTGGGCGGACTTTGAATCCAGCTTCAAAACCGGATTCATCAACCACTACGATGTAGCAGGCGATGCCCTCCACTGGATCGCCAATACCAAAATGGTTGAATGCCGCAAGAACGGCAAAAACTGCTATGAACCCTCACTAGGTGATTACATTGCCAAATTCCGGAACAATGTTTCCTTAGCCCGGGTGACAGACCAAGCGGTCCTCATCCAATACTTTTCCACAGGAATCCCGGTTCCCCTCATGAACCACCTCTATGCCCTAGAAACTGTTCCCGACACCCTCGATAAAATGATTGAAAAGGCCATAAAGCTCCAATCGCAATGGGAAAGATCCCAAGCGATTGCCCACCACCATGAAAACTCCCGCGTCATGAAATCTTGGCTACCCCAGGCATCTGTCCCTTCCAAGGACCCAAACGCCATGGATGTCGACGCCATAAAAGTCAAGAAATTGACTCCCGAAGAACAAGCTCATTGCATCCGAGAAAACTGATGCTTCTGATGCAGGCAACAAGGACACCCCTCCTATGAATGCCCCCACTACCCAACTGCTGTAGGAAAGATGATGAAGTTGTGGGTGCTAACCACCAAGGTGAATGGTGAAGTTGAGCTAAAATGAAGGGAGTGAGTATAAGTTCGTCCCAGAGATTTCAAAGGCAACCAAGGTAGAAGGGGTAGCTAAGACAATAGTCCTTGCTTGGAATAGACTGGTCCGGCATAGTCTGGACAGTCAATGAATGGTCCGAGATATCAGACTACGAAGGATGAACAAACGGTGACAGATTGAAGGGCAAACAGCAAAGAGACGAATGGACGAAATGGCGGCGAGGATACGAACGGAGAGGGAATCGAACGGAAACTGAAAAACGAAGTGAAACCCGATAAGTGATTTATTCAAATGCATGATACAAGTCTTTATAGTCCAGGCATTTTCCCAGGACTGTGTA